>JAZHYW010009127.1:0-37247 GCA_037355805.1 Ixodes ricinus
TATCAAAATTGGTTTCATTATTATTGCCGGCTTTGGATATATTTTTTGTCAATGGTATTGTTCAGATTTAGAAGGTATGGCCATTGTTGAGATGAAAGCCTATACCCGGCGGTTGCTACAACATGTATTAAAATGGTATTCATTTCTAAAACCCACCTTTTATATGCTTTCTGTCAATGGTAGTTTTGAGACTTTTTTATCGCCTTTGTTGAGACAAAAGCCTATACACTGCAGTTGTTTCAAGATGTGTCAGATTTCGATTAATGTTTTATCTCCTCATTCTAATATTCCTTTTATCGATATCAGTGGTCTATAAAGCTAGATAACTTAATCTATATGTGTAAAGTGTAAAGTGTAAAGAAGTCAGCTTCAGCTTGACTCTTTCTATGGACACCGACATTTTTAAGGAGACATTGGGTAGACCGATGTTCTTTTTAGCCAAACAAACACACATTTGACAACATCGAGGCTTCCCCATTGAGATCATATACAACCACGGTACGGTGTAAAGAAGCAAACGTCCAAAAGATGTGAACGCAAAGCCTGGTCTGGACAAGACCAGGGTGGACGCTGCTATTGGTGTGCAATTCTCCATTCTTTTTGCCATTACATATTACTTTGTCTTTTTTTAACAATTTGAGATTTCTGTCCCTTCCGTGTTCCGAGCCATCTGCCCGGAACTTTCTAATTAATCCGACTTTTTCCCACTCCAATCGGGCAAACCTTTGCTACACATAAACCGGATAAAAGTCCAAACTGGGAGCAATGTCAAGTAAGTCACAGGTTAGGCTACAGCGAATCATACACAGCGAACGTCTTGGCGTACGACCACCTCAAAGTTTGTAATATAAACATACATATACTAATCAAAGCAGGAAATCTAAAAAAAATGTTAAACACCGAATTTTAGTGGATTTTGCTTGATAATAGTGATGGTTATGTTCCCATCTAATGTCCGTCGAGCCATATAAACACGCACAGAGAAAACCACATCCAGGTCACTTTTCCCACCTTTATTTAAGTCATTGGGCTCAGCTAACAAAAAACACTGTGTTTTAGCGTTTAACAGAGAATGCTAGATTCTGGACGAACACAACCGCGGGAAGAAGCGAGTCCCTCCACTCTCCGATGTCAGTCGAAACCGGTTTTGAGACAGATAGGGTGACACCGGTTGCCTCTGGCGGTGGGGGTCCTCCTCTCCTCGATGAGACGGGCAAAGCGGAAGAAGGACAAAGAGGTTACGGCTCAGAAGCAGGCCAGAACGCAATGGAAAACCAGCGTCTCTGCACACGCCATATTGACTCAGTGAAACAAAAGCTGTCTGCAGCGGAAATAAGAAAAGTGCTGTTGTACATCAACGGAACCGCCTCTTCTGCCAGCAAGAGACAAGAGATGCAAAACAAAAGTTGCCGCTGGAACTCTCGAGATTATAGCACTGTGAACACTTCGAACGGTGAAAGAAAAGGAGTGATTCTTCCTTCTACTATAACGACAGCATGGGCGTTCACAAGAAAAAGCGCTAGGGGATTCGGTCACAAGTCACGCGGCTAGTGAACGAAACTGAGACGTTTCTACAGTCCGCGGTACCCAACAGCGAGGATCTAAAGCTACTCATCGAACGACTGGTCCTCGCTCAGGGGCAACTTAACGCCGTCGACGCCATCATCGAGATACTCATTTCGGAGCAAGACGGAGACCTCGAATTCACACACGTCATCGAATATGCGGACAAGATCGGGACGTACTTGACAAAGCTGAAGAGCCAGGTATGATGCTGTGCGGAACGCGGCAATCCATCCAACGAGAGTATCCTGATAGGAAGCTCAGACAGATCGCCAACGACAGCGAAGTCGAGAATCAAATTCTAAAAACTGTAACTTCTGAAATTCGATGGTGAACGGAAGAATTGGCAGCCGTTTTGGGAACAGTTCTAGAGCGCCACCCATCTTAAATCGGACCTTTCTTCGGCAGAAAGGTTCAACTACCTGCGTTCAGCGCTGAGCGGCGATGGAGCAGCTGACATTGCCGGCTTAACAGCCCGAAGCACAGTGCTACTCCGACGCAGTGGATTTCCTGCGAAATACGTTCGGAAGCCAGGAAGCACTCATCCAATACCACATGAAGGGCCTGATGGAAATTCCTCGTGCGTCGTAGTCAGGAAACACTAAAGCCATCAGACGTTTGTACGTCAACCTACACGCCTGCGAGTACTCAAGGCGTTGGGGGTGAGCGAAGACCCTTGTGTGCAATGCTCTGCCCGGTCCTACGTCGTGCTCTTTCAGATGAGATGCTCCTAGAGTTCAACCTAAAGATGGCTGCTGTGGACACGGAGACCGAGCATCAGCCGGGGCCGGTCACTTTGGATACAAACTATATATAGGCATCATGGTCTGAAATCTCCAGGTCTGAAATCTCCAGAATAGAAGTCTACAGGAGTTCTATCAAACCTTTTCTATTCACAATGTATCCACATTTATATCGCGTTTCTTGAGCTAATTGGCCGCCCACTCAGGATCAAATAGCTGTAGACTGAAGCATCTGAACTTGGAATAGAATATATACAGGTATTCTAGCAGTATTTGCTATCTACAATGTATCTCCATTTTTAACCACAATCTTCAGTTAATTGGCACGTTCGATTTGATTACAAAAGGTATACACTAAAATGTCTTAACATTGGACATAAAGTCTACAGGCATTCTATCTAAATCTCAGACACATTAGTCTACAGCCTTTTGATCCCGAGTGGTTGGCCAATTAGCTGAAGAAACACGATAAAATGTGGATACAATCTCTTTAAGTAATGTACTCACTGAATCCACAGTTGGGTCTTCACCAAAACATGGTGCAAAAAGATTTCACATTCTAGAATTTCGCTACCCATGTCTTCTTGTCAATAGCGGTGGATTTGAAAATCGGTTCATTAGGAGTTTTAGGGACGGTAACTCCGATGGTCGATGTTGGCCTCAACTATGGCAGCTGCCTTTTCACGAGCATCGTATCAAGTTATCGGTCAATCGCTATCAGATTTATCAAAACAATTTAGTGAAGCTCCTCTTAAAATAAGGGAGGAAAAATGTGGTTGCACAAACGCTTGGCGTAAGAGAGAAATATAGGTGCCAGTTTTAGGGACTTCTGCCAAAACATGGTGCAAAAAGATTTGCATTCTTAGAATTTTTGCCACCCATGTCTTTGTCAATAGCGGTGGCTGAAAAATCAGTTCATTAGGGAGTTTTAGGGACGTGCAACTCCGATAACGATACCCAAATCTGCGCCAGCGCCTTTCTCTGCGAGCATCGTATCAGTTATCGGTCATCGTTACTGCAGATTTATCAAAACGAACTGAGTGAAGCTCCTCTTAAAATAAGGGAGGAAAAAACCTGTGGTTGCACAAACGCTATGGCTAAAGAGAGAAATATAGGTGCCAGTTTTAGGGACTTCTCACCAAAACATGGTGCCAAAAGATTTACATTCTAGTACTCTTGCCACCGGCGTCTCTGTCAATGGCGGTGGTTGAAAATCAGTTCATTAGGGACTTTACAGGGTCGGCAACTCCGGCTGCTCTGCACCGTAAATCTGCGTCAGCGCCTTTTCAATGAGCATCGTTATCGTTATCGGTCATCTGTCATCAGATTTATCAAAACAATTTAGTAGAAGCTCCTCCTAAAATAAGGGAGGAAAAATGTGGTTGCACAAACCAGCTAGCTAAAGGAGAGTCATAGGTTGCCAAGTTTTAGGGACTTCACCAAAACATGGTGCAAAAAGATTTTACATTCTAGGAATTCTGCCACCCATGTACAGCCTTGTCAATAGCGGTGGTTGAAAATCAGCTCATTAGGGAGTTTTAGGGACGGTAACTCCGATAAACGATACCGGAAACCTGCGTCAGCGCCTTTCACTGAGCATCGCGGTCGTTGTCGGTCAATCGTTATCAGATTTATCAAAGTCAACTATGAAGTGAAGCTCCTGTTAGAATAAGGGAGGAAAAATGTGGATTTGCAACAAACGCTTGGCTAAAAGAGAGAAATATAGGTGCCAGTTTTAGGGACTTCACTGCAAAACATGGTGCAAAAAGACTTACATTCTAGAATTTTGCCGCCCATGTCTTTGTCAATAGCGGTGGTTGAAAAATCGGCTCATTGGAGTTTTAGGGACGGTAACTCCGATAACGATGCCCAAATCTGCGCCAGCGCTCTTTTCACGAGCATCGTATCGTTATCGGTCATCACGTTGTCGGATTTTATCCAAACAATTTAGTGAAGCTCCTCTTAAAATAAGGGAGGAAAAATGTGGTTGCACAAACGCTTGGCTAAAAGAGAGAAATATAGGTTGCCAGTTTTGGGGACTTCACCAAAACATGGTGCAAAAAGATTTACATTCTAGAATTTTGCCACCCAAGTGTCTTTACGCCGTCAATAGCGGTGGTTGGAAAATCAGTTCATTAGGGAGTTTTTTAGGGACGGTAACTCCGATAACGATGCCCAAATTCGGCGTCAGCGCACCTTTCACTGAGCATCGTATCGTTATCGGTCATCGTTATCGAGATTTATCAAAACACTTATAGTGAAGCTCCTCTTAAAATAAGGGAGGAAAACATGTGGCTGCACAAACGCTTGGCTAAAGAGAGAGATACAGGAATGCCAGTTTAGGGACTTCCGCCAAAAACATGGTGCAAAAAGATTAGCATTCCCAATTTTTGCCACCCATGTCTTTGTCAATAGCGGTGGTTGAAAATCCCAGTTCATTAGGGAGTTTTAGGGACGGTAACTCCGATAACTTGATACCCAAATCTGCGTCAGCGCCTCTTCACGAGCATCGTATCGTTATCGGTCATCGTTATCAGATTTATCAAAACAACGTAGTGAAGCTCCTCATAAAATAAGGGAGGAAAAATGTGGTTGCACAAACGCTTGGCTAAAAGAGAGAAATATAGGTGCCAGTTTTAGGGACTTCACCCAAAACATGGTGCAAAAGATTTACATTCTAGAATTTTGCCACCCATGTCTTTGTCAATAGCGGTGGTTGGAAATCAGTTCATTAGGGGTTTTAGGGACGTGTAACTCCGATAACGATACCCAAATCTGCGTCAGCGCCTTTTTCACGAGCATCGCATCGTTATACGGTCATCGTTATCAGATTTTGGTCAAAGCGACGTAGTGAAGCTCCTCTTAAAATAAGGGAGGAAAAATGTGGTTGCACAAACGCTTGGCTAAAGAGAGAATATAGGTGCCAGTTTTAGGGACTTCACCTAAACATGGTGCAAAAAGATTTACATTCTAGAATTTTGCCACCCATGTCTTTGTCAATAGCGGTGGTTGAAAATCAGTTCATTAGGGAGTTTTAGGGACGGTAACTCCGATAACGATACCCAAATCTGCGTCAGCGCCTTTTCACGAGCATCGTATCGTTATCGGTCATCGTTATCGGATTTATCAAAACAATTTAGTGAAGCTCCTCTTAAAATAAGGGAGGAAAAATGTGGTTGCACAAACGCTTGGCTAAAAGAGAGAAATATAGGTGCCAGTTTTAGGGACTTCACCAAAACATGGTGCAAAAAGATTTAGCATTGCAGAATTTTGCCACCCATGTCTTTGTCAATAGCGGTGGTTGAGAATCGATTCATTAGGGAGTTTTAGGGACGGTAACTCCGATAACGATACCCAAATTTGCGTCAGCGCCTTTTCACGAGCATCGTATCGTTATCGGGGATCATTATCAGATTTATCAAAACAATTTAGTGAAGCTCCTCTTAAATAAGGGAGGAAAAATGTGGTTGCATGAACGGTTAGCTAAGAGAAAGAGAGAGAGAGAGAGAGAATAAAGAAATGGCAGTTTTAGAGACTTCACCAAGACATAGTGCACAAAGAATTGCATAATTAGGATTTTATTTATTCATTTGTTATTGGGACACTTCGAACGAAATGACAATAAGTTGTTCCCCCCCCCCCCCAAAAAAAAAGAGCCTGGCAAAAAAAAAATAAAGAAGAAAAAGACATGCATACGAAAACTTTAGAGTGACAGCCACAGTGACAGCCGACGTTTCGCTAAGAGACTGAGCCTGCTCCGAAGAAACTAAGAAGTTGTCTCCACGGGTGATTTTTCAACCATTATTGTCATTTATTGAGCTCACATCACTCTTGACGCCCGACCAACTGTCAAATATGCAGTAACGTATTTTGAAAGAAAAAATATATTAATCTCCTACATCATCTGCTCTTTTCTTCTTCTATTTTCTCCACTTATTCGCAAAAGAAGCCAATGCAGATGACCAGATATGATCACTGCGGCAATCATCCCTCCTCCTCTCCTCCCTACATCTCCAAATCCGAGATTTCCACTCCACTCGAAAAACGCCTCAAATTGAGCGAGGTGCGGCCAAACCCCCCAAGCAGCAGCAGCAGCCGGGGCCCATTTAAAGACCACACTCACCGCCTCGCTTCCTTCCCCGGGAACAGATGCGGAAACAGACGCGGCGGCAACAGACGCAACAAAACGCACATGCACGCACACACACCCGCCGCTGCACGTGCGTCGTGTGGCCTCCAAAATTCAACAGATGAGCTCTGTGAACTGAGCACCCCCCCCCCCCCCCCCCCCTCCTCCTGCTCTCTCTTGGCCCCCTTCCCCGCGAACCCGTAGAGAGGGCCAAAAAGAAGGAACATCCCCTCGCCCACAAAGCACACTGACGGGAGTCGACAACTCGCGACGACCGACCCGTCGCGTTCTACAGTAGAAGCTCGCCTGCACACTTACGATATTGTGTACAGTGTTACTTTCACCGCAAAATTAAACTGTCGCGTCGCCGAACGCTCACTCACGCTCATCACGCCCGAAAATGTAGCGGCTAGCAATCCGAACCAGATGCAAAAGTTTCAGAGCTTGCAATTATTGGAATTCAAAAATTATAAACAAAACTCCGTGTTTTCAGTGTTATTTTGTTTTTGATCGAATTTGTAGTTTTTTTTGTGCTTATTTTTCTTTGCAGATTTTTTTGTGTAAATTGGTTATCACTTAACGAATTTACACAACAAACTTGAATTGGCGAAAAAAGATACCCCCCCCAAAAAAAAACACACAACAAAAAAAAAACGTGAATAAAATAAAATTTAAATAAACACAACTAAATGTTTTAAAAAATCCGAAAACACGAAATTTTAAGTGATTTTCGGAAATTTTTGATAGGAAAATGGCGGCCGAGGAAGCCCACGAATGCACGAAGATCGATGGCGTACAGATACCGGGATACACTTATAACCTTTGAAATAAATAAGATAACGGCAAGCTCTGAAACTTTGGCGGTTAGACTGAAGCGCTAGCGCTACATTTGGCCGGAGCCTGGGCATTCGGCAATGCGTACTTTATTTTTTCAATAAAAAAATGTTTTTTTTTAGCGACACGTTGTAGTTTATTAGCTGAAGAGCGTGTTGGTAACATTGACTGGCAACAGAAAGTTTGTTTTATTCTTTCTGTTGCCAGACGTTGCAGTAGTTTATTATATTAATTCAAAAGCGAGCACGTGCAATCTGTGCGACGAGCCAAGGCCATTTAACTTGAGGTCCCCCCTGCAGAATAAACACCGAATGCAGTACCACCTTGGGGCCTGAGTTCGATGAAAGGCGCATTGGCGCCACTGCAAGCGATTGAGCATCGCTGGAGACGATGGTCTTGAACTCTTGTTCGAAGGTAGGCAGAGTGCGCGATCGCCCTTTTGACATCGTCTTGTTTCGGTGTGAATGACTTGTCCGTGACGTCATCGCGTCGTGCTGGTGGTCATACCCACACTTGTTCTTGCGGAGGAAAAAAGAGAATCAATGGTGCAAATTGTGCGCTGTAGAGCGTACGTGAGCTCGGAAGCTAATGCTGCCACAATGGCCGCTGATGTAACGTCAAAACGAGCAAACGCATTAATACTCACAATCATAAACTCGAATAATAATAATAATAATAATAAAATAATGCTCATAATTATGAATAATAATAATTATGATAATAATTATTATTATAAGTAATGTCGTTATTGTCGCTTTATTCTTTTTAACAGAACATCCTGCCGTTGGAGAGGAATTTCCCAGTGTTTTCTTCCACGCCGGTCATGAAGAAGAGCCGACAGTCTTCCAATATCAATACCTCCCGCCGCAGTGACGTCATGATGCTTTCTTTTTTATGCACACGGAGGGAGGCCCCACTGGAGGGGCGACTGCGCTGCTGCCGCTACTGCCGCTGGGTCGCCTGGTCGGCTCGCGTCGTCGCGGGTCGGGCGGCTCCTCTCGCGCGCGGGACCATTGTCGGAGCGACTTTCCCACGCGCGAAAACACGTGCAGCCGCCCCAGCTTGCCGCCGCCGCCACCCTCTCCACCTTTCCCTCCCTTTCCCCTTTCTCTCTTTCTCTTTTTGTCCTCCTCTCCTCTCGCTTTGAATCTCTGCAGCGCACCCTTCTGGCGACGCCACGCAGCACCACGGCTGGCCGTTTGAGGGGAGACTTGCTGCTCGTCCAGATTGGTGGGCGTCGTCCTCCCGAGTTGTCCGAACTTGATGTCGATCCTGTTGTCGAACTTGCTGTCGATTCTGTCGTCGTGCAGGTGTAGCCTGGACTAAAGTCCAGGATCGCAGGCCCTTCATTCGTCTTACTTTCGTGTGCCGTCTACTCGACGTGCCCGCTTTACCTGAAAACATAAGTCATTCCAACGTAATAACTTCGGGAGAAGCTCCGCCCCCGAAATGGCGGGAAAGAATGACGTCACTGCTCTACTCGCTACGAACGAACCATACCTGTGACGTCACGGAAAGGGGAGGCGAACCCACAAAGAAATTCCGCAGAATGCCCAGTTGACGCATTGAACATGGAACCGAGCGCTGTTTGGTGGGCGGAGTACCTGCCACCTTTGAAAACAAAAAAAAATGTTGAGTCACTGGTCTGTGGGCGCACGCGCGACGCCTGATGTTTTGCAGAAGATAAAGCGCATGCTCAGAAGGAATTCCTCAGGCCCAAAGATGGCACCGCGAAGAAGCCGATTTTTGGAATGGTCTTTAAAAAAGGCCGAAAGTTCTCGGTCTAAGAAAATGAGCGCGTTATCAACGGGTACACTTCCGAAGAAGGCGTTGGGTGTCGTATTTTTCCCCAACAAAGCAGACGATGGATGGCGCTATTGTGGAATTATTCTTAGGACTGATTGTATTGAGTTTTTGGACCCTCCTCTTTACTTCGGTGTGGAAGTTGTTTCGACGACCCGTTCGGTAATTCATTCTACAATCTCCCTTAGAGCTGAATGATTGACATCGGAATAAAAATAAAATGGCACAGACGCTTCGATCTTTTCCCAGCCTGAATATTAAGATAAAGGCGTCAGATCGCGCCGTCTACGCAGATGCATTCATGGGAATTTTACTCACTTTGCACGCTTGGAAAAAAAAATAAATAAAGAACGCCGTTTACGAGGCAATTACGTTCCCGTCGTAATTATGCTAGGGTTGGTCTCGGTACACGATATTATGGGAGTAATTATATTTCTTGTTCCCAGATCCCCGTCGCATCTCGTGTGTTTCTCTCTTCTCCTCGCTTTCTTTCTTGGCCCCGCCCCTCGCCATGGGAGAAGCCGATGCGAAATATGAGAAACGCGGTGGCTTGAGGGAACCTCAAGCAGCCGCGGTCAACACTGGTAAAAACACATCATATACGATACAATCTTGAATAACTTTCTCCCGGCCCGGGGATAGTTGCAGGGATGTAGAGGGAAAGAAATTGGGTGTTTAAGTGGGGAAGAAAGCATTTTCTTCGGCTAGGTGGCGCAAGCTACCGCCTGTTACAAAGGACATAGCCAATATCGTCCATCCATCTCATCCATAAAAAATACAGTCCGCTGGCGCCGTTCTGAGGCGAGTTCTTAATCTTTGTATACGGCCGGCCTGTCGGATTGGTCATACAGAAAACTGTCTGCAGCAGACATGTTCCATGCACGTATGCAACATGACAGAATGTTCAGACATGTTCCATGCATGACAGAATTATCTGCGTGTCCGCAGGTAATTCTGTCACCATGTCTGCGGCGATAGTTACGAAATTTCAAAGGGTAAGCGAATTGGCGAAGGAACGAAACCATACTTTTGATTCTCAATCTCTAGGCTAGATGACGCAAGCTACCGCCCCTCATAGGGTACAGCCGTTAGCATCCATCCATCCATCCATGTATGAGCAGTGTAACTGCGACTTAAGAAATCTGGAGCGTCTGTACCTCCCGCAAAAGCACTAGGGAGAGCCAATCGCTGCCATCGATACGGAGGAAGCTGGGCCAATGGCGAGCGAGCTCCCATAATATGTTCCCTTCTCTTGGGATTATTTTCGTCATTCTTGTCCAGCTCGCTTGCACCTTTGCATTTAATTGCATTATAAAGAAAACAGTTCGCGCTGTGGCACGAAGCATGACGTTTCACCTGCTTACGTCATTCCCAGAGTAATAGCGCAGACATATTTTCCGTAGATTGCAACGATTGACTCTCCCAAAGTACTCTGCGGGAAAGTAGTTCGGACTGGAGTATTTAGAATGTAACAACCCCCCCCCCCCCCCACCAGGTTGCGTCCGACCCCGTACCCCTAATATTTCCTACGTGAAGTACAGAAACCTGTGGTATCACTCCCCCCCCCCCACACACACACACACACACACACACAAGCAGACACAATGGCCCAGGCAGAGTGACAATCTTGGATCAAGCCCGGGAATGACCGATTTCGTTTGATGAAAACGGAAGTGTGCTCGGCTGTATTGACCATTCCAATAGCCGCCTTTTGCGTGCCTCCAGCTTTGTGTAATAGCTGGGTTGTGAATCCCGTTGTTCTGAACATGCGTAATAACGTTTTTGCTCCGAAATTTTCGTACGCGCATCCGCGGGGCTGACTGCGTTTGAGGCTTTTCGGAAAGAGCTATAGGCCTCCTGCGCTGAAGCTTTGAGACAAACTGTAGCGCCCTCGTTTTGAGTAGTACAAGATCACCTGATCGAGCCTCGCGCTACTTATGGCACGTTGGTCGAGCTTTTTAACTCTGCCTGGTGCTGAAGAACGAAAAACACCTTTGGACGCCAATATCGGCCAGACTCAACGCCGGAAGACAATCAAACGTGCCAAATTCGCTGACACCACCGCTGAGGAGTACGCGTCCATTATCACTGGGCGGTGACGTCGAAACACCTGTGTCGCGAGGCTTTGATTTTTCTTTTTCTTTGTCATGTCTACTTGGAACGCGTGAAACGGCATCTCCTGGCTCGCGCTCTTAGCGTCTTAGCTTTGACGGCGTTCGGATTTTGTTGTTTCTTTATATTTTCATCGTGATCTCGCGCTCCGCAGCAGAGCAGGCACACTTCTGCATGCCTGACAGTTTGAGACGCTCAAGTGTGTACTACCCAAAACAAGGCCTAACAAGTCCCTTTTCGCAGCACCCCTGGGCAACGCAGGAGGCCTATACGGTAAACCCTCAGAAAATTGCAGCATATTGGTTCCAGAAAAAAAAAAAGAAAAAGGAACTAATAATTTTTTTTTTCTGTTTTTAATAGATCGAGGACTTATGATTAGACCTAGGTGCCTTCATGTGCCGCTTTGCTTAGGTGGAGTCGTCCGGCCATTTTGTCCCACACTTTTATTTTCCTTTTTTCTTCAGAAGCGCGTGAAAGAGCGTGTCCCTGCACGCGTTTGTGGCGCTGACTGTGCTGCGGCGACATTTTGTTTTCGTCGATTCCTTTGTATTTTACCCGCGAGCGCGTGCTGTCGGCATCGGGTACTACAAAGGTGGTATCACCCTAAACAGAAGGACATTGAGGCACCCTAATTAGACCGATCTCACCAGCCAGTTGGGCTACACCCTGCTGCACGCGATGCATGGGATGGGAACTTTACGTCTTTCTTTGCACGTGCGCCAGACGCGCGCTACGCGGTTCCCACGCGTGTGTTAAGCACTCGAAGGTCCGAGCCCCTCTACGTGCACTGCCGTCTGCCTCCTGTCAGCGTGCAATTTATGGCGGCGTTGTGTTTTCATTGCCGGAAAAGCACACATTGCCAACGCCAGTACGTGCAGCGTGGCCGCGCTCGTTTACGTTTCGGCGCTGGGGACACTTCAGTCCATCGAGTTCCCGGTCATCGCTCCTTGGTTTGCACGAAAAAGGCCTGACCGATCTCGGCGGCCGCTGAATGCACAACGTTGCCGCGATGCATCGAGGAACTTTCGCCGCATGCGACAACCTCGCCGGAGGTCTGCGCAGCGTTCGGTTGTCCGAGCTCCCTGCACTGCCGTCTGCCTCCTGTCAACTGGTCTGCGGCGCGAGGCTGTTATAGACTCAGCTTGCCTGAAGGGCGCGACACCGTCACAGTTCCTATAATGCTCCGGAGTGCTCACCGGTGGCGCTGGCGTTTCCAGAAAGGTCCATTGCGTCCGCAATTTCTTATCTGTGCATGTATCTTCATACTTATTCAGCATTAACAAGCGCTACAACACACATAAGAAATATTTAATCATGTGTCCAGCGGTATTTTTCCTAAAACTGCAGATCCTGAAAGTCAATATTCTGTTCAAGGGAAGGAAGAAACCAATCTATTGACGGAGACCTATGCCAATACTATTTATGTTTTCTAACCGTATTGAAGACATTGTTCAGAATAGAGTCAAAAGCTTTTGTACAAAATTGACATTGATTACAGATTGATAGTATGGTTTTCGTACAGGCCAATCAACAGAGCTCGCCTTGCTAGAAAAGAAGAATTAATTTAAAGTCGTTTGAAGAAAAAAGTTACTTATAGGCGTCTTCATCGACTTTTCTAAGGCGTTCGACCGTATTACTCTAAAAAAAGTTTGTGCGTCTACTTTCCCACACAACACTCGGAGAGCCAATCAGCGCAACTTATGGAGGCAGCTCAGCGAATGACGATGCCGAAACACATGTTTAGACCAAAAACGCAGTCCGATTGAGTGTTCAAAATATTATTTTCTGTTATAAAACGTGCATTATCTACCTTTAAGGTGGCTTTCATGTATCTATTGTATTTTGTATTTGTAATCTTTACTAGCCTCTTAACTGGGATATATTAGCACTTGGAATAATAGTATGTGTGAACATGTATGCACATTTGCATATTGTTTTTCCCCTCTCTTGCTGTCGCTGTGTGCTAAATTGTAAGAATGCAAAGAGCCGTGTCAAGGCAATTTCTTTTTTACTTTTTGCTCCGGCAGCTTACATCAACTCTTGATATGAAATAAATGATTGATTGATTGATTGATTGATTGATTGATTGATTGATTGATTGATTGATTCGATTGATTGATTGATTGATTGGCTGGTTGATTGATTTGTTGGCTGATTGATTGAACTGTCCCCGCGCATATCGCCTTTCTGTCTAGTTTTATCATTTGCGGGATCCTTCTCTTGTCCGGCGTGATTGACTGTCGCAGCGTTCTGCAGAAAACTGCACGTTAGATACTTTTTTGTTTACAGTGTACGGCGAAGTGCGTGCAGTTTGTATCTGCGGTGCGAAGAAACGCGTTCTTTTCTAACTGACGCCTTGTATAGTACTCGCGCAATTTTTGCCAAAAAAACGGAAAAAATGAATTAGCAGCAGTAGATCTTGAGGAGGAGGAGAACGGGAGGGTACGGAGAGTAGGGTTCCCCCTCCCTCCTCCATGCCCTCTCTCCTCCTCCCCTCCTCCTCCTCCTTCCTCCTCCTCACTCGTGACCCTCGTGACGTCACTCGTGACCCTCGTGATGTCACTCGTGACCCCAGTGACGTCACACGTAACGTCATGTGTGACGTCATTATGGGAAACGTCCCATAATGCAACGCGCGGTTACGCCGATGGCGACGGCGTCGCCGCGCAAGCCGGAAACTGGCGCCTACGAGCTACGCTTTAAAAGAAAACACCGTGTATCGTCTATACGGCTGTTGCCTGCGGCGACTCGATAACGGCGGCCCCCGACGAAGACGTGTTATGTCTACTCACGTTATCGAGCGAGCGCGGCTTCAAAAAACAAATCTGGCAGCGGTGTGTGGGAATAGGGTTCTGCGGAGGGTCACCAGCAGCCTAGCCAGTCTGGCAACTGCGGTCACTCAAAGCAGCCATCTCACTGTTTATTACCAAAGACCCGGTGTTCGACGCAGACACAACGGCAGATCTGCTGACACGTTTCAAAACGCGTCCGAAGTATGTCTGCTTCGTATGCTTCGACCATGTCTGCAGACAAGTTTTTTTGTGTACGACCAATGACAATCGCTGACAGCTGAACAAACTCATGGCGTGGCTTATTGTATTCTCACTTCCTGAGTGGCTCTTCGGCGTTCTTATCGGCCAATGCCGCAATCTGATTGGCTGCAGAGCGTTAATGAGATGTCCGGGACTCGTCACGCCCCGCCTTTCTTCAACTGTCGGTGACTGTGCGGAGCGCAAGTTCGTCTGCTCCTTGCACACGGGTTGCGATGATGTCAGAAACGCCGACCTCTTATTGGCTGATTGAAAAAAAAAGAATAGGGTGTAGACCCTTAGGCGTCTAGCATTGAGGTCTACCACTATCCTTTTAATCATAGCCAATCAGAGCTCGGCGTCGTTCTGACGTCACCGCAACCCCTGCGCTTGAAGCAGACGACTTGCTCCCCGCATAGGCTTCAGGGTATACCAAGGCTTGAACACCGGCGTCAAAATGGCGGCTCCCAAAACCAAAACTACGTCACTAAGCGATGAAAAGAAAGAAATTCACAGGAATACGAAATACATAAAAATATTATTTTCTTCTTCGTAATATTTTTTTTCTTCTTTTTACGGAGAGGGCGTTGGAAAGCGACGGCATTCGAGGTGCCGGCAGAAGATGGTACCGCGGCGGTGCCCCACTGACTGCTGACGCTGATTAAATGTTCGATCCCTCAGCCGTCACTCGCGCTGTGATGGATAGCATCTATAGCGTACTACAGCTCGAGTTGCTGTTCCTTTTGTTTTGCCTCCTTGACTCTCTTCGCGAACTCGAGTTACAAATACAGACAGGTGTACTCAAACACGCCTCATTCATTCAGATCCGCGGCACTCATGTCACCCCCCCCCCCCCCACACACACACACACACACTCACACACGTACCTAAGTGGAAAAAGGAAGGAAGGCGAAAGCTGGATGTAGGGAAGTTTTTGAGAGACCGGTTTTGCTAGATTAATATTGCGATTTTTTTTCTTTAGGCGCGTTAAGACATAGAGTTATTATAATGTACGCTAGAGGTTCAACTGGCGCTAGTGTCCGTGCGACTTTCGGGGCGCAGATTGAAGCAGACAGCAACCAGTCTCCTTTTGCGGTGCTCCTGTGCATTCCTATGGAAAAACGGGCGTGCATTTTGTCTCTTTCGCCGGAAAATAACACTTTTGTTATTTGGGTCGTACCGAATAGTAGTATGCACCTTTAATAACATTGTAAAAGTGTAATTGCTTTAGTTGCAGTATTTTTCTTCACCAGTGAACGATGTCAAACTTCGCTATATTTCAAGCAAAATAACAATCGAAAGGAATGTAGATCTGTGTGTTCAAGGTTCTCCAGCATTCCGGTCGCATAGGAAATAATAAAAAGACAAACGTTCCTATGCACGTCAGCTGTCCCTATATAAAAATGACCCCGTCGTGCATCTTTACGAGCTGTTTGCCTAAAGAATAAAGTATGTGGGCTATGAAAGGTTTTTTTATTATTATTATTATTTCCTATGCCGGGCAGCTTTTATCGGGCACCTGTTCCCTGGCTTCTCCCTATTTTCAGAGATTTCGAGCGTGCGGGTGATGTTTTGAACGCAGAACAAATATCTTCGCACATATCCATGAGCATGCAGAAAGAATAAAGCGGTACTTATTTACTGCAAATCGGACTATATTACGTGGCCTTCAATTTATTCTGATCGTCTGCATGCGCAAGGATCGAGTTGCTGATCCAAATGTTACTGCGTAGTTCTTGCTCTTGGTTTTCCAGATGTCCTTCGTTCGTTTGGCACGTATAATCCCCCACGCTGAAAAGCGCCGACACCGCGTCCGCGCTAACTGTGCCCAACACTGCACAAAATGACTGTATATAAAGCTGTTTTAGCACTACTGATTAATGCCATGAATTTGAAAGAAAAACGCCGTAGCTGACCAATTATTTCGTCTGCGTGACTCAGAAATGTTCCAAGCTACCCAGGACGTACGAATTATTCGCGATATTTGCTCTTATAATCAAGCGCGGGAAGAAAATGCACTCACTTTTTCCCATAAAAATGCATTACCGGAAGTCAATTTTCGTGGTTGCTACCTGCTTCAATTTGCCTCAGAACACTAGCGCCAACTGAACCTCTAGCGTGCATTATAATAACTCTACGCGTTAAGACGGGGGCAAAAAAGTGTGACCTCAAAGAAAAACAGACAAAAAACAATGATCATACACTGCATTCCACTCTGAACGTGCCTGATGCATCATTTGGCTCTCTCATGTGCCGACAATATACAATGTCTTTCGCCTAGGTTCGCCTACGGTTTCGCACAAGTGCACGAGAAAACTTTCCCGCAAAAACTAACCACGCACAAATAATTAAAAACAAACAAATGGATGCCGGATTAGTCACTGCCGTATATATGGCGCATATATGCACTTGGGATGATCGACTATTTATTTATTTGACGATTACTTTTATTAGCGGAGTGCGAATATCGCCTCAAATTGAATTGCGCAGCATCGTCCCTAACCTCACCGCGGTAAAGAGGGCCGCAGTCTAACGTGACTTTAATTTGCACAGTGAAAGCGATGAGTGTTGCATCGCTATTCAATTCGCACACCCCTAACGTTTATCCAATTAGTACAGGTGAAGGCCCGGTTTCAAATAAAAACTTGCCAAACATCCTAAAAAAAAATCTATTTCGACGATACAGTCAATTTGAAGATGCAGTCAGTACAATGTACGCCTCCAAGGTTTCGGCTTCCTATTTGTTATTAACTTCAATTTTAGAGCAAATTGCACACTGAAACTTAAGTAGCGCATTCAAATTAACCCCTTTTTCTTACTTTTTTTTTTTGAGGGGGTATATTTGTTTTGCTACAGTCCCCGACAGGTGGCTTAAGAAACGTTGGGCGTGGCTTATAATTATGTTCATGCTTCTCGCTTCGTGATTGGTACTTTTGGCATTCTTATCATCGGCTGCTGCCACAATCTGATTGGCTGAGAAGCGATAATAAAATACACGAGGCTCGCCACGCCCCCGTGTTTCTTAAACTCTCGGTGACTGGCGTTGACCAGGCCATACACCGAAAAAAAAATAATCCATCGCCTCATAAACAGGAAATCCCGACAGATTAATTAACACCGTGGCTTTTTCCTAGAGACCTGCGTGTATCTGCAAAATGCAAAAAGAAACAAAAACCAAAAGGGCGGGGAGATGTTGACACTTTGCCAATTACTCATCAATGCTTGTGACATTTGTGTACAGTATACGCATACCTTCGCGTGTGTACGTAAATTGTCGTCAGAGTAGCGTTCCGAGACTTCGTTGGCATGTGGCTGTTTGTGTTGGGAAGGATATCATGTGGTCGTGGGGCGGTCGACTCGGTTCGGGTCACAGGGCTATCAGTTACGCGCATGCGTGGAAGGAAACGCGCTTCCGCAAAACTGCTCCCGTCGCGATATTCTAAGCGGTAATTAATCGGTGTCTCCGTCGGGCCTCTGAAGTGGTATATGCCTCTTTGCTGTTTATAAAACGAGCGGGTTACTTTCTCGACACAGCTGGGAGTCGTCTCGGTGACTGTCTTTTTATCGTTCGTTGATTATAATCAACTTACGCGAGCAAAAACGAGGGGCAAAGAAAGAAAGAACGAAAGCAAGAAAGAAAGAAAATGTGACATTTCCGCGCGGTATCTGAGCGGCTTACCCTTCCCATCCAGGCGATAATGGACTATCTCTGCTAATATTCTTGACACGATTGTATTCTTACTAGCATCATTTCTGGGAACATATGTGAGCGTATTTTCGGGACAAGCACATCCTGTACCATTGAGCGGGCAGAAACGGGAAAAAAGAAAAATGTGACCAATCCATAGCGACTGCGTTGGGCACTTCCCCGCATTGCAAGAAAACACGGGGGTGAAAGTACCTTTTCAGGATTACTGCTGTCAGGTTTTCTCCTGTTCTTTTTGGCGTTAGTTTAACAACTGCTTCGATCGTTGATCACATACACTTAGAACAAAACGAAAACAATTCATCTTCTAATAGCTACGAACTCCCAGAACTTGTAAATGCAAATTTACAGCGTAGGTCGCATTCTCTTCCATCCCTTTTATGTGTCAGGCTCGTATCTTCCTGATAGAAGGCAGATACAAGCCTGCCACTATGTCGGCACCTTCAGTCTCGTTATTGTTGATGTTTACGCTATTTTCTTATCGTAAAGTACTTATGATCGAACCAGCTATCAAGATCATTTCAGCTCGGGCTATTTCAGTAAAAAAATATATATATATATATTGGCACGACATTACCGTCAGCGCATAGATAGCGCCGATTACAAGCCACCATCGGTAACAGATGGCCAGAGTAGCGACACCTTGTGCCGCCAGTTCCCGCTCTGTGAGAAAATCAAACAACCGCCGATCCCGCCTCTCCAATCCTCGCGAACCGCGGCAAGCCCCATCTATCGGTGGGCGTCGGGAAGCGCAATACGCGCCGATTACCTACTCTCGAGGGACCTCTTGAGCTCCATTGACGGCTGACGCCCTCGACTCTGTCTAGATGGCGACACCGGCCGCAAAAGGGCAGACCCGGGCAGTCTCGCTATTATTTAAACGTCGGGGAACTTTGACACGGAGCGCGGCGGTCCTTCCTTCCCGAGGGACTCCGTTGTTACTTTGTCGGGAGCCCGGGTGGATCGAACTTTGGTTTGTTTTTTGGTATTTCTGACGTGTGCGTCGTTTGTTCCGATGCCTGTTCCGGGTTCGCGGTGTTCGTTAGCGGGTTCCGTCGTCGTGTTGCGTCGTTGTTCAGAGGCCGCCCACGAAGAGCGTGGGAATATTCTAGCCAGAGCTGTAGGTTTCGGAAGCACATCTGTGTCCGTTGAGGGCTGGTGAAGAGCGAACAGCACGGCCTGTGTTGATGCGAGAGGGTATTGTGACGTGGGTGGTATAAGGCGAAAGTCTATTTCTTTACCTTTTTTGTCCCGATCACCTTAGGTGACTTTGTACTCGGGAAAAGTGCACATGCCGCGTCCATGCCCAGGCATGTAATGCTCAAGCAGGGAAAGAGGAAAACCGCAAACGCACACTTACAAAGAAAAGAAAAAAGGAAGGAAAAGCTTACGTTTTACAAACGATTGCGCGGGCATACAATGTTGTCCTATCGAAAACCATTATTCGCAACTTTCATGACCTATAGGGGGCGCGCTGGCACCTATGAAAATGGCTGTCATCTGGATGATCGTCGTAGAACAGCAGTATACGAGGCGGGGTGTGCGACGCGTAAGTATTCTAGTTTTTGCTCAATAGAGCAGCATTAGAGCCTTACTTTATTTTTCACGTCAAGAAGGTGTAGGCAAGCACCTTTATTGTGAAGCCGATCATCCAGGAGCTAGGGAGCGCGATTCTCACACCGCGGTACCCCCATCGCTGAAAGTTGCGAATTTTAGCCGGCTTTATATCAACAGTGCACGCGCGGATGCATGTTCACCAACCCACGTGTTGCGTGAACATGCATCCGAGCAGTACACATTCAAGCAGTACATTTGCGTGTGCATGTGTACGCATGCCCACACATGCGAGTATACAAGAGAAGAACACAAAACGACAAGTATGCACAGACAGACGACGCACACGAAGGGCTCTCAGCAGGTGCGTGTACGGAAGGATGATGAAACACGCATGCGCACATGCGAACCCACTCATGTGGGCGCGCACAAGTCACGTGTGCAAACTAGGGCCCGGTTTGTGCGAGTCAGGTTCGAGCTGCACGCATAACAAGAAAACAAAAAGATGGGGAAGGTTACGGCCAGCGTTGGAGACGCATCCGCCCCCTAAAAGAAACCATGTAACGTACAGAAAATTACGCCCCTAATATTGATGGTAATGGTTGGACAGCGACGAAGGACGGGTCTAATAATGTCGAACAGGACAGTTTTTTCATGCTGCATAACTCCTGTCTTTGACGTCACACCAAATCAGTGGCACGGACTATACGCAAGGGAGCATGCACAAACGCTACACTTTCGGGAAGGAAGGCTCAGTTTCAGCACATTGTGCAGTCTCCACAGTTCATGTATTGAATGATCTGGTGTAGAGGAAGGTCATATGCCGTCCTGTAGTCACCTTTGACATTATATACTGCACTTCAACTTCGCGTCTCGTTTGCAAGAGAGCGAGTGCGAATGAATGTCTATACAAATTGCTACGCGCTCGTGCCAGTTACTTTGACGGCGTTGTGTTCTATACATTAGCCTCCTCTATAAAGCCTGGCAATTCGACGACCGACCCATAGAGTACCCGGTCGCAGATATGGAGCGGGAGGATCTGGTAGCACAGAGCATTTCTCGGGGAACCTGGACGTCAGCGCACAGCTTTTGCAGCGGCGAGGACCCTGAAACATGGTTTTCAAAACCCGACGAGAAAAGAAGCGGTAGCGCGAGGAACGCGAGGAGCACGAGCGGACATTCCATCGCTCGGGAGAAGTCTGCTTCGGCGTCTCGCCGCAGCGGGGCGCCCGTCACGTGGTTCTCCTCTCATCCGTTGTCTGCCGCTCTACCTTTTTAATTTCGGCGGCCGCTTCTCGTGGCGATCTGCCAGGCTTTGTCAGTATAGAGGAGGCTATGCCTTCGTGGGAATGAAAGGAGGAGGATTACGCACCTTTACGTCCGGGGACCGGTGCTCAAAGGGGAATCCGATGCCCGTCCCACCGCGCGGCCGACGGCTACCAGCGAGGGCGGTCGCCGCGCCGGGTTCGGCCAACGCCATGCCAACAACGATGATCCCGGTATCCAACAGCGTTTATTGAGTACCAGGGGTCCCCAACAAGACACTGCGGTCAAGCGAGCCGTGGACACAGTGTGCCCGCAGCGCCCGCCGACCTGAGAGCCAAAGGGGTAATTGCGAGCGGAGTCATCGCCGGTCGGACGAGCTCACGCCGCTACCCGTCGTCGCAGGAGTTCGGGGCCAGGGCTCTCGGCAGACGGACGTCCACTAGGAGTGAGGGGACGCCGACTGTCAGAGCCAGGGGAAACGCTAGCGTCGAGTCATCGCCGGTCGGACGAGCTCGTACGCCGCGACTCGACCCGTCGCCCGGAGTCCAATCCAGGACTCCTCGACCACACGGCCGTCCACTCGGAGGGCAGGCCCGACTCTCCTCGCGCGATCTCCCTGGTCCGTCAAAAACGGGAGACGCGCGGAGGAGTGCGAGAGTAGGCCAGCAAGGTGGCGCTCTCTCCCCGACACGATACGGAGCGACCAGGCTCGAAGTCAGACGGCTTCGCCTGGAACGTCCGCGGCTTACGCCTTCTCGGGGAGGGAAACCAGTGGCTCCCACAGCCTATACGTATCCAAACGGAGTGTATATATATATATATATATATATATATATATATATATATATATATATATATATATATATATATACACCAACTCATGTTTACAAACAAACCGGAGCGCCCGGGGCGCCCCTAGCGGACGCCACCGGCGCCGCGCATGCGCGGCGGGGGTGTGGGCAACAAGCTCGCCGTCGCCCATAAACAAACCATTGAAACGCGATGTTATCGGCGTCAGTGTGAGTCCCCCTGCCCTTTTTCGCATTCGAATTGTTGATTCTACGTCTTCCTGGCAATGTCTGACTACATGAGCGGCGTCAGCGAAATTGACGAGGCTCGTTACACTGCGAAACTTCGCGTGAATAATCTGACATGCGGCGATTCATTCCGCGTGGACGCCGCAGAATGAACGCTAAAGCTTGATTCACCAGATGAGATTTCGCTCGCAATTTTCAGTTGCGACGTCGCTCGGGCTGCAAAAGCGTGAACCGTAGCTGAGACGGTCAACGTCAATACTGAAAATCGCAAGCAGAATCGGACCAAGTGAATCAGGCATAACAAGTCGGTGGTGGCCGCTGGTAACAATAATCAACATCTCCTTCTATCTACTGTTTACGACGAGCCTGCTTACCAACCTTCAAATTTAAGTCTTTTGAGGCCTGCACTTACTTCTTATCGCAAGGACCGGGCCAACTTTTGGTGTACGGGCCGGCGTCGTCTAAGAGAGCAGACGACAAGCAGAAACGTTTGAAAGAGCAGACGACAGTTTGAACGATCAGGCGGCCGTTTGAACTTGAAGACGCACTGAACGTAGTCCGCAGGTGGTCCGCACAACTTGACGGTTTTCTGGCGTTCATCTTGGAACAAAACAAATAAATCTGATGACCACAAGTATCCGTGAATTCAACCCAAAGTGCTTCCCGCCCAAGCAATCGTTGTCCGACGGCGTCTGCTTTTCCCTTTTCACGGCACATATCCGGATTCTCTGACGAACCAAGCACGTGAAAACTGACCTTCAAACCTTTCTCGGCACTTTTGGTACGGCCCCAGTCGCGGCGTTTTGACGATAAGGCAGGTTTTTGTCTGATTCCTTTCAAAACAACGCAGGAATACACGTCTGGCATGGGGACTTCTGCCCACAGCCCCAGACCGGAAGTGCGACCGGCGCGCCACCACCGCGCCGTGACGTCACAGAGATGAGTTAGTGTATATATATATATATATATATATATATATATATATATATATATACTCCACCACCCGTTGTTGCTGTTTCCATCAAGGGGTTTTGCTCTTCCTCTCGATTCCCCACCTTCGGCCCCCCGCCACCATGCCCGTTATATATATATATATATATATATACCATTCGCATATATTTAGAAGTCCTCCAGCCCCAGCGTGCGATCTTCTCAGCCCAGCACGGGCATGTTCGTCGCTTCGGAAGGCGAGCAAACCACGCACGAACCTGGCAAAAATGGATCTGCCCGGGAACCCTTGTTTCCGGAAAGGTCCATGGTTTTGCGCGCACCGATTGTTCCGCTAGGTGCAAGCATGCACACACTAAACATTATTGATATCCACCATTCCTTCGAGACCGAAGCTTCGCTGGAAAAAACGTGAGAAGCAGGCGTCACGAACGGCGATTCCGAAATCTGCAGTACATCCGTCCGCGCATGAAAGCTGGAGCGCCGCGGAGGTCACCGCAAAACTTGGCGCCACCGCGGTGCCGCGCTCGGGGGCGAAATCGTGGACGTGCCGTCCCAGAAGATTGGGTAAAATAATTGTACCAGTGCGGAAAGGAAAGAATAAGCAGCCGCGGAACGCACTGTAGCTGCAGCCTGAGAATAGAAAGATGGATGCTAAAGAGAAATGCAACCGTGAACCAGAACCGAAAAGGGAAAAAAGTGGCGAAAAAAGCGATGCTAGGGAGCGCGATGCAAGCGCTAATTACCTGGACGTGTGTGTTCTGCCCGTCCGCGTAAAGGTAGGTGGTCACGATTTTCGTGACTAAAGCCACCGGTTCCGCTGTTCGCGGTGCGAATGTGCAGACTCTCCGGAACTGTTCTTCTTTATAACGATGCGTTTTCGTTTGTCTGCGATAAGGTCAGCCGAACGGGCCCCAGTGCAACGATTACCCACCTGGGAAATGCGTGCGATTTTACACTCTTCGAGAAAGAGAGAAACAGAAAGAAACATCGGTAATAGGGGTAGCGGGCGCTTTAGATGCGAGAGTTAAGCACATTGGAGAGTTGGAGATATGGTGATATCAAAAACGGAAACCTGGGCATCATCGTGTCTGCACTCTATCTCACAATGTTGTTCGATATTGCGTACGGCTGTAAGTCCGGACGTATAAGGCGAAAACGATGTAGGAACATGGGAGCGGAGGCGTCATGGAATAGGCAGCTTGTACGGAAACTCGCGCAGGGAGAGGTATACCTTCCGAAGCCATAGGCTCGCGCTCGTACATTCAGTACCACAAAAATTAACCTTAAAGGGGATAGGTGGGCAAAAATACAGGAAAGATAGGAGAAATTCCCGTGGATCTCCGAATGAATTGCCGACCGACGAACTTCAACAAAACGCATTCTTTAGAAAATTTATTGAGTTACCTTCTTTCGGATGCCATTTCTCGGCCCTCTATTGACCGGGAAAAATGATGCGAATCGTCTGGTCCCGTCACTTCTAGACGGAAGAAATTCCTCTGACGACAAAACCAACAATCAAAAAAAAAAGTCCTACAGTGGCGCGCCGTTCGCCGCCGCGGCGCGAGCGGCGAAATCCACCTTTGTAGGCTCGGCGGTCTTACAAAACTCTCCCTGAAATGTACCTGCGTGTGCAGGAGTAGTAGCGTAGGTTCCCGCCGTGGGAGACGAGAGGGCTGTCCGGGTGGGGGCAAGTGGACCCTCCTCCCACCCGGGATGGAATGTGCCGCTGCATAGCGTTGGGCGGGCTACCATCTGCCCCACTGACATGTTTTCTTTTCTTATTTTTTTTTTTTTTTTCAATGCCAGTGTTTTTTGTTTTGGCACGCTTCTTCCGCCCTACCGTGTCGTCACTTGTTGAAATGCTCCAAGTGCTCCAAGGTTGAATGGAACACA
This sequence comes from Ixodes ricinus, assembly GCA_037355805.1. Classification (NCBI taxonomy): domain Eukaryota; kingdom Metazoa; phylum Arthropoda; class Arachnida; order Ixodida; family Ixodidae; genus Ixodes; species Ixodes ricinus. The sequence goes on from JAZHYW010009127.1 coordinate 24,621, forward strand.
ATGGGTTGACAAAAGTAGGGTGGGCTGAGGACATCCCGGAATTTTAGAACTTTGTTGTCATGACATGCGCTTCGTTGGTTGGGGGAACGGACTCCAGTCGAACTTAAACCAGACTGGGCAAAGCACATAATAATGAATTAATACAGATATGCTTTCTTTCCAACAAAGATATTACATTGTTGGTAGAGAGATTGGTATAAAAGCTGTTTAAAAAAACAACTTGACCAAGTTCCAGCCCCTAGTATAACGTATGAAACCACCATAAATGAAACGTGAATATCAATATATAACCAAAATAAAATATACACAGATATGGTATAAGTCCACACAAGCACTCGCACAATCGTAAAATAGAATTTGTAAAAAAAACACTAATAAAAAAAAAACCGACAGTCTAACAGTAACTGTTCAAATTTACGATTCGGTTGAGAAGATCAATTCCTTAAGCTGCACAAGATGAAGAAAACGTGATGCGTTTTCTACATTTACTTGCGCCTTTTCACGACAATGATTGGCTCCTTGCATGCGCGCTGTCAGAACAAAGACTCGAGGCAATTTTCTGTCCGCGGCGTGTGCCGAGCAGTGGAAATACAAAAAAAAACGAAAAAACAAAAAACAAAAAAAAAGAAAGAAAGATTTGAGGTTATACGAAGAAAGGCGTAGCGAATATACTTTTTTTGCGTAACTTACAAAAAAATCCCACAACGCAACCCCCCCCCCCAGGGCCGCCGCCAATCGCAAGTGACAGGCGAAGCATGTGGGGTAGCTTTTGCAGGAAGAGTGGACAGCGATGGTCATACGTTGTCGCCGATACTCCTCCGGGACTCTGATTGGCTCACTGGAGCCACCTTTCATAGACCTTTAACACTTTGAGTTGCAATTGTTTTGAGACATGTCACTCCATCTAAATCGCAAGAGCTTCAGGGAAAGCAACGCCACCTTGGAAAAGACGCGAAGGAGAGAAGCAGACGAGCAGCGAAATCTTGCGCGGCCTGGTGGCAGAGAATGTAAGCAGAAGAAAGGGGATTAAATGCAAGCCGTTGGGTTTGAGATATACTTAATCTCCGGCCTCACGCACATAGTGTTTGACTACGTTTTTACTACGTTCCATGATAAATTCAATAGGTACTTTTAGCCCGAAGTTTAATCCGCAAAGAAAACTTACACAAAAATTATGAGAAGCTTTCCTTTTCTACGTACGTAGTTTTTCTTTCGTAGTTTTAGAAAACTACGTAAGTAGTTTTCTACGTAGTTTAGGGGTGCCACCTCAGCGCATGCGGTTTATGGTTGATTTTCTAGTTTCTAAGGAACATTTATGTCTTGGAGGCTTGTCCTGGAATCGGGTGTAAACAACAAATTCGGCTTGCATTTTTTTGAAGATCGTGGTTAATGAAGTGGCTGCAGGCGAGGCCTGATATTTCTCACCTGCCTGTCGGGACTCATACGCCTGACCACTTCCCATATATCCTCGATTTAAAAAGTGTCTGATAACTTGCCCATAATAACGAGACAATAATGCGAGTGTTTACTCAATTCTTCCCTGAGCATGTTACCTGTTGTGGGGTATCCAGGTTAGGGTGCACGGCCGAGTGCGTTCCGATGACTCCGAACCAACGACACCCGGTACTCCTTCAGGGCCTTTGCCTGCATATGCGTCGTATCGTTATCGGGCGTATCGAGACGATCCGCCATTCACTACGCGTATCTGCTAGGAGCTCCTGTTTTTCAGACGCTCACGAAGACTAGCGTTTGTATACGCATACTGATACATTCACAAGGATTATTTTGGTCTTTTTGTAGTTTTTTAAACGAAAAAGAGTAAGGCTGTGTTTTTGACTATTTATGGCTTTATGCCGTGGCCGTCAGTAGCACGTGTCAAGGATTTGTGTACGACGCGGCAAAATCGGACGTGTGCGACGGACGGCAACGGTCTGACCGGAAGCAGAAAAAAAAAAGGGGGAACTAAATGAAGTCGTTTCCGTGCCTCCTGCGCGTAGCGAAGCTCTCTGCCGCACTCGCGATGGAGTAAATTCCCGTTCACAGCGTGGGGACCGGAAAGGGCCGGAAAACGTCCGTTACACACCGCAGAGGCCAAGGGCTTGCGGAAAGATGGCTTTGTTTCCGTTCGCCCGGCGAAGAGAGCGGACGGACCGTAACGTACGACGCCGAGATTCCGGGCAGGTTGGTCTATGCTTATGGCTACATTTGCGTAGACAGCAATCACGCACTATACGCACTATATTGTATACGTCCGGCTTCCAGCGGTCGATACGGAGGCTTCCGCTCTGCGCCAGGATGTGGAACCGTGCGGTCCACGGTCGTCGCGTTGTTGCTCTCTGTGTGGCGGCATCGGCTCGAGGAACGGAAAACTTACGATATTCAGCTTCCGTGGAGATCGAGCACGTTATACGTTACGTGTAGAGTCAGTGACGTGTGGAAGCGCCTCGTTTCTCTGGAGGAGGCATTGCTGGGGACACCACCGTACTGCCCGACCTCTGCGCGTATACAAGTGCTTTGCAGTCGATTACACGAAGGTACTTGGAAGGTTGAGCGCGTTGGGGTTCAGGATTGTCGGCCGTGGCGGCCAGTAAAAACAAACTATAAACTAATAAACTTTTCAACTGAAACTTTTTACATGTTTTATTTGTTGATTTTTGAGTTTGCCTAACACATAGTTGGAGAAGTGACGCTCACCTCAATTACGATATAGCCGTGCACGTATATGATGTCGATTAAACAAATGTCTGTCGCGGGCGCTACGGGGTCGGGGTATTGTACCACTGTATGCGTCTTCAAACCAAAACCAAGCGCTCCAAGAGCGCCAGTGATGTCGATCCCTTCGCCTTCCTCCGGCTCCACAAGCGAAACCGGCGGCGATAACGCCGCTTTTGCCCAGCTTGTCAGACCACCTGTTCCGCGAGACCGCTATTATCGCACTCGCGGACAACGCGTCCGGTGGCTATCTGACAATCAAGAAGCCGAGGGGCGCACGACTGCTCGCCGCATCTCGAGCGCCCATCAAAAACTGCGCACGCGCAGGCCACTCTTCCACTGCTCCTGCGGGGAAATAGGTGTTTTGGTGGCGCCCTCGTTTGGATCCCTCTCGTGACGTCATTATATCCGCGACCAGCAAGTTCGATGGTGTTGTCGATGAGGCGTGGTGGAGGCTTGAAATCATTGCGCTCCGAAACCAACGCTGCCAACACCGCCAAAATTGAAGTTCTTCCATCCCTCTTGAGCTTCCGTCGAAAAAGAGAAACGCTTTGCTGACGTCATAGTCAGCACTGGGTCAATCGTGGAGCCAATCTTCCACGATTGACCCGTGTCAAGTAGCGCAATGTTCGTCGATGCACGAGGCACGTGCCGTCCCAGGAAGACATGGCGGCACAGCGCAACTGAGCTAGATTTACGCCATGAATTTCCCAGAAGTGCGCGCGCGTCCTCAACATTTCTACAACAATGAATGGCCCACTTTTCCCAGGATAGCTGTAACGTTCCTCGCCTCATAGCGCCCGCTACAAATTTTTCAATAAAAACTTTCACGCTACGGCTACATCTTATCAAGGTCATTAAATCCTCCAAACGACCCCCCCAAAAAAAAACAAAGTAAAATAAACGTTAATTAAACTTTCTTTTGCAGAATTGTGTGACTTGCAGCGGCCGTAGACACCAACTCGGCCCCATGGCTAAACATACTCGGATCGGGTAGTGTCCTTTTCTTTTAAATTCTGGACGACACTAAAAAGAGTGAAAATGAAAAAAGAGATGTGTCTAGTTGTTACAGTATATTAACTCCTCCGAGTCTGCAGGGTTTAGCTAAATGATGTTGTTTCGTAGCCAGCTCGCCTGTGAATCTCTCTCCTCTGGTGTAACCCAGTGTAGCGTATGTATATACGAGTTTATGAGTGTTGCTCAACGTCTTTCCTTGTTTGCATATGCACCGCCGTGCCGACGGCAGTGAATCGCGTAACAGACACGGCCAGCACTCGTTGCTAATGAGTGCTGGAAACTAAAATAAAAATATACGTGCGTGTCTTTTTGCTTTGTTTTTACAGCCGAGCTGCTAAGGGCTAGTTTCCCCAGGATCGTGTCCCCCTCAAAGAAATGAAGACACCGAACTCTGGACACCCACCGCCATCTATGAGTGACGGCGGCAAGCCGCGTATCTGGTTGCCGCCGTCGCTCATAGATGAGTGGCAGCCTTTCCACTCTGGCTTGCTGACTTGCGGCCGACCATTACTTTCCATTGTACAGCTGCACTGGTCTTCCTTCTTCACCTAAGTGGAAAGGCTGAAAGTTTTTTTTTCTTCAATTTTAAACGTTTTCGACTATAGTGGCTCCGGATTTCCTGAAGCCGCATTTCGTGGAGCCGGATTTCGTGAGTGCCTGTGATGTCCCATAGTGCAACGCGCGCAGTGTTGCATTATGGGACGTCACAGACCTACATACCAACTCAGTTTCTCCGTTATATTATATCTAGCAGGGAAGTTGAAATGGTGTTTAGGTCACGCGACGTCAATTTCCCCGCTGAAACAGCGGGAAAATCAACGTCCCTTTGACATGTGACTAAAGCAGGGAACAGATGAGCGACAAAAACGGGCGCCGCGCGGTGATTCCCATAGCAACAGCCCGGAGACGCTGCGACGTGGACCTATGCCAAGCCGCCACGTCACAGCGGCCGCAGAAAGTCACTATGGAAACTGCCGCTTGGCGCCCTTTTTTGCTCGCGGATGTGTTCCTTGCTTTACAACACCAATTTAGTTTTCCCCGCTAAATTTAGAGGGAAAATTGACGTCAAGTCGCTTGATGTCACATGGTGCTATAACGTTTCGCGTGTGCAACACAATTGCCCAGCAATTTGCCACACAATTCCATTTCTTTTTTAAATCTTGGGTTAACCATGGAGGGTAAGAGAGGTGAGGGAATGTGCACCAACTCATCAAATTTGGGCGTGCGTCTCCGCATTCCTTACATGGTTGTGCGCCGGCAATTTCCAAATTTTCTGTCGGTTTATTTTAATTTTATTTTAGCAGGCATATCGCTACCGTCCATAATAGTTGGCCCCTAGGCTCATCGGGCTTTCAACGAGAAGGAGTAATTAGCCGACGTACAAATCGCCTGGAACGACCCCTCTTATTTTAAAAATCCCAATCGATTTTTTTTTATTTTTAGTTTTAGTATTTACTTTTCTTCTGCGCCGCCGCTTACTCTAAGAATATGTCAGAGATCTTTATCGCCTCAAAAAAATAATTTCCACCTCGACGAGGTGAGGCCCGCATCCCCAAGTAACACGCAACCGCACCTGATCTCGCGTAACCAGTGGCGTTACCACCGTGGCACTTCATCAAACACCCAGCATCTTCCTGAGAAGGTGCGCGCTGTCGGCCGTCTCGCCATCTGCTGCGTCTTGGGAGTCGCGCGCCGCAGCTGAACGCACTCTTTCGGCTCTCAAATTTCGGTCCCCCTCTCATCCCCTTCCACTCCCTTCTTGCTTTTTTTCTTTCTTCCTATTTTTCATTCGATGTTCGTGACCGGCCGAAGTCGCAAGAGAGCCTCTTCACTGTTCAGCAAGAGAGTGAAGGTCGAATCGCGCGACCCATCCATCCATCCGATGACGGACCAACAACAAAGTGGATTCTTTACAACTTTCCCAAGATCTCCTCGCCTCCAAAATTTGAAACGAAGCAAAGCGCTGCAAGAACGGGAGTGTCACAGAGAGGCCTACATTGAAGAGAGAGGGAACAACTCCAACCGTGTGAGAATCTTTACAATTTAATGACGGATGCATCCTGCTGCGCCGAAGATCAACCCTGTGTCGTCACCTCGTCCGAGCTCACGGTGTACACTCTAAAAAAAAAACGTGCCAACTAGCACCTTTTAGGGTTCTTTCGCTTGTCCGATGGGCGGCACCCTTAAAGGTGCAGAAAAGAACCCACAAAAAGGGTTCTTTCTAATGAACCCTATTTCGGGGTTCTTTTCGGATCGTTTATTGGTTCTTCTTAAAGAACCCTATTTTGGGTTCTTTTCAGAACGCTTCTGGGTTCTATTTAACGAACCCTATTTCAGGGTTCTTCTAGGATCCTTTTTTGGTTCTTCCTAATCAACCTTATTTCGGGTTCTTTCTAGAACCCTTTTTGGTGCTCTTGATGAACCCTATTTCGGGTTCTTTCCAGAACCTTTTCTGGTGCTCTTAATGAACCCTATTTCGGGTTCTTTCCAGAACCCTTTTGGTGCTCTTAATGAACCCTATTTCAGGGTTCTTTTCGTATCCTTTATTGGTTCTTGTTAATGAACCCTGTTCGGGTTCTTTCCAGAACCCTTCTTCGTGCTCTTAATGAACCTTATTTCGAGGTTCTTTACGGATCCTTCTTCGGTTCTTCTTTATGAACCCTATTTCAGGTTTTATTCGGAACCCTTCTTGGTTCTTTCAATGAATCCCGAGTTCTTTAGATTATCTTAACGTTATTTTTAGTAAACCATATTTTGTATTTGTAACCCTCTTTTATGACGAATCGTTTTTTTTTCCACATTCCTAGTTAGTTTTTAGTAAACCGTATTTTGTATTTCTTGCTCCATAAGGTGATCGAAAATAGGCGCCGAAAAAACGAGGACAAGAGACGTAAACACTGGCGCTCGCTGTAATGTGTAAAAATAAGGTGAATTTTTTTCTACCAACCAAAGTGTCTTTAAATTGCTCATTAATCGCTAGCACTGGGTTTTTTCGTCAGGTTGACAAACATCAGTCGGGCCAGTGTCAAGACACTTCATTCCCGTACATAATTAACGAGGTGAAAGGCAGAAAAGCAAACATCATGTCCATTCATATACTTTATTAGGGTCGCAAAAATTGATTCTTCTGTTCGCAGTAAAATAACTAACAAAATTTGAAACAGTTTTAAGACGAGACTGGTATCAGGTCAACAAGACAGCTTCTCTTTAACAGTCAAACAGTTAAAAAGTTTGCAAACCTCTTCACTGGAACAGGGATGTTCCCTCCAAGAGTACAAAAAAAATGAGCAATAAACTTCAAAGTGTGCCCTATACCGGCCGGGTATTTGACGCAAAAATATAGTACACTGCCAGCAATGTGCACACGGCTTCCACTGTCGTTCTGATGCCGGTCACTGTCAGGACACCATCCAAAAAGATGTCAAACTTATTTTCCTGGGGATGGATAGTGGCATCAGTCTCCGGACTTCCTACAACAAGAAAGCAAAAATATAAACACATGTATTTTCCGCTGTATAATTATGCAGCGAGTTACTCATTCGCGACGCTTTCAGATCAATTATAATTGTATAGGTTTCACTAAGCATTTTATTTCTCGTTCAGCCTTACGCTCTAAAACATACCCGCAGATCTGATTTCCTTTAAAACACTTAGTAGATCAATCCCTGCAATCTACAGAGCGCGACTAGCGGATGACGAAGCGTGAAAAGAGGGCTTTGCTCGGAAACGCTTTCTACGCAGGGACAATGAGCCAGCGAAACGTCAAGCTGCCTGCGCAGATCGCGCTTTCGAACCAAAGTCGTTATTTAGGCATCGTCTTTCGATAGTTGCGCTCCCTAAACCACCGCGGTTGACCCAGCGCAACCATTACGGAAAAGTAAGCATGAGAAAATGTTTTGCTGCTGTTAAAAGGCTGCTCCTTTTGATTCCACTTAAATTGATGCAATCCATAGGTTTTCTGCACTAATTCCTTTAGGAATATGTTTTTACAAATAAAAATGTTGTGCACTTATTAATAAAGCTATGTATGAACAGCTTCAGGTACCTCTAACATGAAAAGAAGCTGCCTCTTCTCTTTGAATACGAGAGGCAGGTTTAGGAGAGCCACGTCCGCGGGATCCTCTGAAGAAAAAAATATATATGCAGCCATTATAATCTTTTTTTGACTTTTTTAGGTATGAAATAGTTGGTTCGCTCTTGTTGACAAATACTGTTGTTTTATATATATACCGGGTGTTCATTTTTAATTCGAACAGATTTATTACAAAAAATCCGTAAAAGATGTACTAATATGGTTTGTTCAGGTGAGTTATACGGCCAGGGGGACATTATGTGGGTGGCTAATCGTAGCGATAATCGGTTAATTAATAAAAATTCGTTAATTAACCTTTTTAATTAGTGGAAATAAACATATGGTTCCAATTAGAAACTTAGAAAGCGTCATCGAAAATTACTAAATCAACTCTTTTAGAACGACTTGAAGCTCGTGGGAAACTTGTGGGCGCGCCAAGTTACCACTCGTGAAGCAGGCGCAAAGCTACAGTTGCGGAACGCGATAATGATCTAATCATCCGCGTTCCGCCACTGCTACAGGTTAAGAAAAAGATCTACGAGCTGGAGAGGAGGAAGCGGACAGAAGCTTGTAGGGGAGAGAAGAAACCTCCTCTCCATTCCAAGCGTTCATCGGCTTTCTTCTTTTATATTTTTCTCAACCTGTCACTGATTATAGTCGCTTATATTTCCTTTAAATTATTTTCAGAAAATAAAGCAAGGATTCGTTTTATATTACTAGCTCGTATATTGAGAATATAACACCGACAAGCTTGCACTACCATCTGTGACAATGCACTATACTCAGGGGTGACTTGGGCAACTTTTTTGGCAATGTTGTCAAAGTTAAGGACGCCCGCGCATCTTGAGCGCCAATCAAGGCTATGCACACGCACTCTTTACTTCAGAAACGCCACAGAAAGTTGTTTCCGAGTATAAGTTAACCCTGTCTTAAACGAATGGCGCCGATAAGCGTTCATCGGTTCGTAATGAGGTAGTAAGTTAACCCAGCATATTTATGGTGGACGAAAGTAAACCTCTGCATCGTCGCAGTCTGAAACTTGTGGTGGATTACAAAAACACCGACTAAAGCGTACCTTCAAGCAGCTCTTCGAAGTTCAGAATGACGTTTTTTTCTTTGAGGAACACCGAATCTCGAAGCTGTAAATGCCTCCATCTTGGCTCTCATGTCCTCCGGATGTCTTTGCCGAACGACAGTTTAACGTCCTGTAGTAACTGGAAAATAAACAACGAATGGAGAGTGTTGCTGGTTTACAAAAGTACGTTTATGTGCGATAGATTTGTACACACGAATTGTTTCTGTCACTATAGCGGAGTAAGGATGGGCATCAATTAAAATAATTTCGATTTAAGTTTTCTCTTATATCGGTTAATTAATCAATTTATAGGTAGCGCTGATCTCCAGGCATGATATTGTATCTAAGAAAAGGCCTAGAACTACAAATTTTTCCTTTGACAAGTGTTTGCTACGTCTTATAATGGGTACTAAGTGTAGCAACTTGTCATTGTGCCTCATACAGAATAAAGGCATGGCAAACATTCAAAATAAAATAGTTGTACATATTTGTACAATAACTAGTTCAAATAGCAACTTGCCATTGTGCCTCATACACAAGAAAAGCGTGGCAAACATTTAAAATAAAATATTTGTACGTCATTATTTAAACTTCAAAACCACTCTAGATAATAATCATATAAAACACTGAAGTAGCCATGAGAAACAATTGTGTTATAAACACACTAAAAAATTAAAAGATTATTCTTTTTACTTTTCTTGTTTGTAAGACTTTTAGTACCTCTAAATTCAACCAATATGCCCATTAAACTCATTTGATTGCGACTAAACAATAGTTAATTAATCTGAATGTTAATTCATTTATTGCTTAGCACTATTGCGAGGTAAAATTATATTATTTTGCACGTATCAAAACCACTTAACTCGTTCACAGGCGATAAAACGGGTAGTAAGAAACTTTTGAAGTCGTGATGACCTGTAAAAATCTCGACACTTTAAGACTAAATATAAAGAGGACAATATTGGATTAGCATTCCGGGAATCGTCACTGCCGGAAATTCCTCAAGGACTGTGCGAACTCCAGCCTCGCTGAGGATCAATTCTTGGCAAGACTGAAACGTCCGCATCATGCGATCTTGGATCAGGTCGACGTTCAGGGGCACTTTAGTTCTCTCTTCTTTCATGAGCAAGACATGACGGCGAACGCTCACGGCGTCTTCACATTTGTCAGTATCAACGAATCTCTAAAACAAAACAAAAAACAATTTGTTACGTTTATGCGCCGTTTACGCATGTAAGCTATTGACATAATAGTTTTAGCACTGGATATAGGACCAAGTTAAACAGTTATTTTTATCAAACATACATCAACAGTTGTGCAAACACAAAATGCACAAAAAGTTCGCGCCTGTTTATTCCCGCACAACACTCCGAGAGCCAATCGTTGCAACCTACGAAGTCCGCTCAGCGAATGACGACGCGGAACAAACGTTTAGACCAAGAACTGCAGTCTGCGCTGTTACATTAAGCAATGCAAGCGTGGCGTTTTGCATTCAGTGTACAGCGCAGACTGCATTTTTGAATCTAACCAAATGTTTGGCATCGTCATTAGTTGAGCGGCTTCCGTAAACTGCAGTGATTGTCTCTCGGAGTGTCATGTCCCTGACCGGTCAAAAAACAGAAACGTTTACACTATTCGCTCGCGTTTATTGGCGTCATAAATGCGGATACATTAGCTAGTTAAAGCCCGGTAACGTAAGTTTTTACATTTACGATGATATATCATTGCTCATTTCATCGGCGCTGTTTCTTGAGATCTTTCTGGCGGAAAGCTTGAACTCAGTATTTTGTCAAATTATATAAAGTTAGTATTGTAGTAATGGGATCAGTGTCCGCTTCAAAAACGTTTTTCTCTTGTGTAGTTCAACATACGCAAAACTGTCAAAATAATGTTGTTTTTTTTTGCAACGTGCTTGTTTGGACATCTCCAAGCCAAAATAGAATAAAAACAAATTTCAAACGACAAGTAGCTTAATTAATAAGAGGCCGCCCCCTGTCCTACTTATTCTGCCTATGCATCAAACAATTTCTGGCCATATTGAGCGCTTCTGTAGTTATAGCAGTTTTTAAGAGAAATTACAAATATTGCCTGCTTAAGAAAAAGTTTTACCTTGAAATGATGAACCGGCCGATTGCAGTTCATTTTCAAAAAGCCACCTGCAGACGTCTCCAATCGTCCATGTGCTCACGTCCGCTGACATGTTGCAAGTGATGGCTAAGAGGAAAGGGAGGAAGGTACTTCCTTCCAGAGCTTCAAACCCAAAGGGAAAGGAGGTCAAACATTGTTCCGATCCACCACTCGCGCGAGCGAGCACTGGCACTCCCTCGAGCAACGAAGCTAGATCCTGTTGGCTCTATGTGACCTTCAGCGACCCATCCCTGTTCACTGCTAAGCTGACAGCGTGGTGGGAGCTACGTGTTCGCCCAACCAATTATTCGCCTGGTTTTCATCGCACTTTTCTCTGCGGTTGTGATCACGTGGTGCAAGACAGAAGGTTCACTGGTCAAACGAGCATGACGCTTCCACCGCACTGTCAGTCTAGTGGTGAGCGGATTAGCCCCCGAAACGTCGCTTTTGAACACATTATGGCTTATCTTCGGGGTGTCGTTGAGCAGTCCGAACCATGGTTCGCTGGCGAAGATAATATGCACATGTCATCGTTTTTTTCCGTTCCGGGTTACAGCCTGTTCGCCAGGAAACACGGCGATCACATCACCAAGCATGTCCGTCAACTGCCGGTAAAATTGTTGGCAGTTCACTCTCTTGCCCAAAATGCTATCGTAAAGCAAGAACCGAAACACAAAATAAACAAGAGCGAAATTTTTGACTCGGTGTGACACCTTCCGGCAACGGAAACAAGCAACAAATTGTGTTGAGCAACGCGTGTTGGCCGATTTGGTGGCTGAGCGACTTTTGTGCCGGCAATACGATAACGCATCTGGATTCGATGATTGAGTGTCCGGTCAGTAACGTGTTTTTTTATAGGAATTTACCGAAATAGAGGCCTGGCAAACACGATTGAATGATAATCGAGCCTAGTTTGGAACTGGGAAGAATAGTGATAATAAAGCAATCAGACAGAACAAATAGATGTCGTTGACAAATAATTTTTATTCCAATCGCAGCGACCTCCGAACCGTCAATTGCCTTTTCTGAACAAATATTAGCTCAGTTAAGCGCCACGTCACGCAAAAATGCTTGGGCGTGCAGTCGGCGCTTACCCTTTTACACTAGAAATGGGAATTGAAAGCACAGAGCCAGCCCGCTTAGCCGAGAACCGGAAAAAATGGCCCGGGACAAAATTGTTCCAATAATAAACCCGGACAAAATGGTCCAAATAAATTTTGTCGGATTTTGTCTTGCTCCTCATTTTTTATTAGCCTTAATTGATACAATCTCAACATATAAAAAGATAAATATTCGCATAATGCAATACAATTTCTTTTGTGAAATAAACATTTTATTACATAAAGAAACTGGTTGTTAATGTGCGCGACGCATGGCTTCACTCAAAACGTCTTCTTGTAGCTCTTTTGAACTAACGAGGGAACTCCATTAAAGTAAAACATTAAGTCACAAAATGTAACCATACCGCATCGAATTAAAGCTTGGAGCGGGAGATCGGAAAGAGTTGTATTAAGCAGTAAAATAGATTGTTGGGCTATAGTTGGTTGATCGGCATAATGAAAAAGAGTGCAAAATAAACGGTACAAAGTCGAAGACAAACACACACGAGATAGGTGCCTGTCCT
>JAZHYW010009128.1:0-107259 GCA_037355805.1 Ixodes ricinus
TAAGGGAGGAAAAATGTGGTCGCATGAACGGTTAGCTAAGAGAGAGAGAGAGAGAGAAGAGAGAATAAAGAAATGGCAGTTTTAGAGACTTCGCCAAGACATAGTGCACAAAGAATTGCATAATTAGGATTTATTTATTCATTTGTTATTGGGACACTTCGAAGAAATGACAATAAGTTGTTTCCCGAAAAAAAAAAGAGCCTGGCAAAAAAAAAAAAAAAGAAGAAAAAGACATGACACTATGGCGCACCGTGCATTCACGAGGGCGCCTATCAAACCATTTAGCCGTCTTGGCGCTAGGCAGCTATTTAGTTGCCTCGCCTCAGACACGATCACATGGTCGTGTCGCCGCGGGGTCGATCGGGATCTCGAATTCGGCTCCCGACGGGCCGCTTTCTCTCCTAGCCACTGGATGGCGCTGCAGGCGCCCCATGGCGGGCGAGGAGAAAACCTCCTCGCCCATCGGTCGATATTGTCGGGTAACCGGGAGGCAAGAGTCTCTTAGGATTCCGGCCGGCGCTCAAGAAAGGCGAGTGCTAGCAACTGCTCTCGGGCAATAGCGGGACACGAGGCCTAGGGGCCCTCTTTGTGTTAAGCTTTGGGCTTAACGTACGTTTGTAAATATTTGAGTAATGTCGCGTGTGTTTGTAGTATAGATTGAGTGTTTTGTAGCGTTGTGTTTTTATGTACCAATAAACGGGGAGCGGAATCCCGCTCCCGTGAAAGAACCAGGCTGGACTCTGGTTGTTGACGGACCACGTGGGGAACGGCGTATCGGCGGCGGTACGCGAATTCCCACAAATGGCGCATCAACGTTGGGGCAGGCGAGCCGTAATTACGGTCGCAACGTCCGTCGACGACACTGCGTGAAAGTTTACGCGGTGCGGTCCCCCTGGTTGGCGGGTCTATACCGCGGCACTGCGAAGGTGAGAAGGGTACGTCCAAACAAGTGTTCGAGATGGCCACGGGTAATTTCGCCCTCACAGATTTAATGTTTTTGGCCGACGTCGCGACGTCGACGGGGCTGGCGGAGCGGAACTCCGCGGCGATGACCGCAGCGCTGAGTCCGGACACGCCGACGGTGTCGCCGGTGGTGTCTATGCCGCAAAGCACGGAGATGTCCCGTGAATCCACGGCGTTGGTTGCGGCGTTCGCGCACGCCTTACAGAGCATGCAGAGGGAAACGCCGACGCCGAAAACCCTCATCCGTATTCCGGTGCCGGAGTACAGCGGACACAGCGATCGAGCTATGAGCGCGACCGACTTCTTGCTGGCAATCCAGCGATATCGGAAGGCTACCGGCTTGACCGAGAAGGAGACGCTAGGCAGGGTTCTGCCGGTGGCTCTCGTAGGCCCGGCGGCCACGTGGCATCGCCTTGTGGGCGAGTCAGCCGGAACACTCGACGAGTTCACGGCCCTCTTCCGACAAGAATTCTTGCCGGCAGACTACCTGCCAAGAATGCGCAGGGAACTGGAGGAAAGAACGCAGGCTCCCGCTGAGCCCTTCGCGGAGTACCTGCGGGCGATGCAGGAACTCCTGCAGATCGCCGATCCGAATGCTACGGACCAGGAGCAGGTCGAGCGGGTGGTGAGGCAGGCGCATCCCACCTTTTCGCGGTATCTGCGTGGGCGCCCATTCGGAAGTCTGAGTGAGCTCGCACATGAGGCTCGCAGGGTTCAGGCCGACATACTGGCGGAGCGCAGGTACCACCTTCCCCCAGCACCGACCGACACGCTTGAACCCCGATGCGCTTGGCACGGGCCGGTGCCACGTGGGTATCGACGGGGGAGGCCGCAATGGCGGCGGCCAGCGGTGAGCCCAGCGGAAATCCCTGGGAGCTCACGGACGACGCCTTGGAGCCAGGATCGCTCCTAGGAAGGAGCGCGGCCGTCCATGCGACGGAATTCCGGCCGACTGGCGCACCACGGATCGCCGCAGCACAGGAGCAGACTGCCGCCGACCCGCTGCCACAAAGGGGTGAGCGCATCGGACGTTCCACTGGGGAGAATTCTATCCCAGGTTGGCGAGGCCGCTGCTTTCGGTGCCACGAAATCGGGCACTATAGGCGCGACTGCACAAGGGAGATTTCGGGAAACGGAGGAGGCCGCCGATAAAGTTATCGGCGGCGAAACAGACCAACGAGCGGGTCCCCGACATCCCATCGACGGTGTGCGTGCCAACGGCGTATCGAGTCGGGACAGCGACACGCACCGCGGCCCCATTTATTTCCCTGACAGTGGCGGGAAAGGAGTTCGCAGCCCTTCTGGATAGCGGGGCTAGTGCGTCGCTAATTGGGGACGAGGTCCTCAGGCATCTCCAACAGAAGTCCGTTCGGGTGAGGCATGGGGAGACCACTTTCCAGTTGGCTTGTGGGTCGACGACATCGAGGGGAGCAGTGCGTCTCGTGGTACGTTGGAATCAACGCGCGCAGAGACAGCGGTTCGTCCATTTGGCCGGGCTGACGGTGCCCATCATTCTTGGACGGGATTTCCTGGCCAACACCGGCATCATCATTGACGTGGCAAGTGGCGGGTACCGAGAGGGGCACAGGCGCCCCTTTCAAGTTTCCGAGAAAGTTCTACGGGGACCATGGCGGCAGCGCTGGGAAAAGCGACAGAACAGGAAAGAACTGACCGCGACGACGCCATGAGCCACCCAACACCGAGCTCCGTCGCGCACTGCGACGCAATGGGCCACCCGTTGGCCAATGCCGATGGACTGTCCCGACCAGAGCGAGAGAGGTTGGCGGCTTTGCTGCACAACTTTGACGAAATGTTCACCGAACAGCCGGGCTGCACCAAGCAGGTGCAACATCGCATTGAAACTGGGGACGCGCGCGCTTGGAAGTCCAATCCGCGTCCTGTGAGCCTGGCCAAGCGAAAAGCGATAGATGCCGCCGTCGATGAGCTCTTGGAGTCAGGAATCATTCGCCGGTCATCAGGACCCTGGGGATTCCCGGTGGTTTTGGTGCCAAAGAAAAACGGAACATCGAGACTCTGCGTCGATTATCGGCGCTTGAACGCGGTGACCGTAAAAGATGCGTATCCGTTTCCGAGCATCGAAGAAATCATCTCGAATCTGGGGACAGCGAACTATTTCACTACCCTCGACGCAAGCAAAGGCTACCTCCAAGTGGAGATGAGCCCGGGCGACGAAAGCAAAACTGCATTCGTGTGTCACCGAGGCTTGTTCGAGTTCACTCGGATGCCGTTCGGATTAACAGGTGCACCGATGACATTTCAGCGGTTGATCGATGGGGTGCTCGGAGATGCCAAATGGCAGCACGCGCTCGCGTACCTGGACGACATCATTGTGTACTCGGAAACTTTCGAGGACCACCTTCGTCACCTCGAGGACGTGTTGCGCAAACTGCGGATCGCCGGCCTCACACTAAACCCGACTAAAGCCCAAATTGGAGCTTCTGAGATCAGCTTGTTGGGATTCCGGATCGAGAGAGGAAAAGTTTCCCCCGACGCGGACAAGTTGCGGGCGATCTTGGAGTTCCCAGTTCCTACCGATGTCGGGGGAGTGCGCCGTTTTCTCGGCATGATAGGATACTACCGAGCCTACATCCCGAACTGCGCAGCCATGCAGGCACCCCTCACGCAATTGCTGAGGAAAGCGGCTCCCTGGAGCTGGGAGGCGCCGCAGGAGGAGGCGTTCCTCCAGCTGACCGAGGCATTGGCGCGTACAGCATCCCTCAAACTACCAGACCTGAATAGGCCCTTCACGATCCAGACGGACGCAAGCGACCAGGGTCTCGGCGCGGTACTCTTGCAGGAGGCAGAGGGAGAGATCCGACCGGTGGCATTTGCCAGCCGGGCGCTGAACCCGGCGGAGAAGAACTACACGGTGAGCGAGCGCGAATGCCTCGCCATCATTTTCGCTCTCAAGAAGTTCGATCATTATGTCGAGGGGACGGAATTCACGATCGAGACGGACCATATGGCCCTCGCGTGGCTCTCCCGAATCAAGGAACCCGCCGGAAGACTGGCGCGCTGGGCCTTGACACTGCAGAAGTACGAGTACCGAATTCGGTACCGGAAGGGCACGACAAATGTGGTGGCCGACGCGCTCTCCCGCGCACCCGTGGATCCCCCACCGAGCGAGGCAGCAGACTACGGAGGCGGTGCCATCCACCGGGAGACGGGAAATCCCGCCTCGCGCTCCGCTCCCCACTGTGGCGGCGTCGCGCAGCTGGCTGAGGCGATTACCTCACTGGGACCGGCGTTCAACCGAACGGAACTGTTCGAAGCACAGCAGAGCGATTCGTTTTGTCGCGCTATCTTCGACCGGCTCAGGCAAGAGATGGATCCTGACCAGACAGGCGAAAAGACGCTCCGGCACTCCGGAACACCGAGAGGGCCAAGCGCCACCGCCCAGGAGTCAGACATTGAAGCAGGTGAGCTGGAGTCTTACCTGATCGATGGGGACGGCGTCCTGCTGCGCTACTTTCCGGAAGAGAGCGATTCAAGTGAGTCGTTCAAGACCGTGATTCCCCGCGATCTCAGAGTGGCAGCGCTGCGTCACTACCACGATGCGGACGGTCACGGCAGTGCACCGAAGTCGTGGCATAAGCTGCGCCGTTTCGCTACCTGGCCGGGCATGAAGCGGCAGCTGTGCCGTTATGTCCGGAGCTGCGCCGTGTGCCAAGAGCGCAAGCCCAGGGGGGCAGACCACCCGGCCTGCTCGAGCCGATCGTGAGTACGCGGCCATGGGAGATCGCGGCCTGCGACTTGATGGGACCCCTGCCGCGGTCAAGCGGAGGCTATCAACATGTGTTGGTAGTAACCTGCCACTTCACCGGATTCGTCGAGATGTTTCCAATGCGGAAGGTGACAGCCAAGGGAGTCCTGAGCAGGCTGTCAGAGGTCTGGTGCCGCTACGGGTTCCCCGAGAGACTGGTGAGTGACAATGCCTCGATATTTTGCTCGAAAGTTTTCGCGGCAACCTGTCAGGCCCTCGGGATTAAGCATTGTAAGACTTCGTGTTACCATCCCCAAGCAAATGTGACCGAGCGGCGGAACCGCGACATTAAGCCGCTGCTCGGGGCGTATGCTCGTAAGCAGCGGGACTGGGATCTGCACTTGGATTCGATTTCGTTTGCATTGCGGTCCAACCTCAACCGCAGCACTGGGTTCACACCCGCGCTGCTGAACTTCGGCAGAGAACTCTCTACGCCGACCGATGCGGTTCTTCGCCCGCGACCGAGCGCGGCCAGAGCGGTGCCCTCGCACGAGGATTTCGCGACGCGTACAAGAGAGCGACTGTCGCGGGCGCTGGACGCCGCTCGCGGAAACAGGGCTCGCGCGCGCGCGGAGCAGAAGAACACCTACGACAAAGCGCACCGCGATGCGCAGTTCGAGGTGGGCGACACCGTTCTTCGGCGAAGTCACGTTCAGAGCGATGCGAGCAAGTTCTTCTCGGCGGCGTTGGCCCCCAAGTGGGTTGGCCCCTTCGTCATCGATTCCAAGAGGTCCCGACTGACATACACGCTGAGGGACCAGAATTCTGATCTCGTCCGCGGGACAGTTCACATCGGCGAACTGAAACCCTTTTTCCCCAGGGAAGGGGATGAGCCGGTCAAGCGGCCGCAAAGGGGCATTCGCGGGCACCAACGATCTCAGGATTTCCTGGGACCACCGCGGCACAGCTACAACACGCGTAGCCGGAGGCAACCCGATGGGATCGGAACCTCGTAGAGTGCGTGGCCCGGGAAAGGGAAGAAGAGGGTGAACGATCCGAAATCGGCGTTCCCAGCATTGTTTTTTTTCTTTTTTTTCTTTGTGGATGGGGGAGGGGGTGCCTCGGAACCCTCAGTGTTTTTTTTTTGTTGTTTTGTTTTTGCTTTTAATGTTTTTATTTTTGCGCACGGCGTTCGGCTGGTAAACTGTCATCGGCCCTGCGGCTGCTGCCTCGAGACGCAACTTGGTGTGCACCGAATGGTCCTCTCCTGGGAGACGATGAAAGGATGAGTCGCCGTTTGGACAAACACCAGCCTGGGCTGAACTCCTCATCTTCGGGCAGCGTATTCCCCGGCCGGAACCACAGCTCGGGGAGCCTCGTTGGACGTCCGCGACGTCACGCAAGACGCCGGGTGCAGTTCTCAGTGAAATTGGACTTCCAGCCCGCATCGTTCCGGGAGGGCTGTCGCAGCTGGGTCACAACCACTCCATGGGGGGCCAGTCTCATGGTGGCCAGGCACACTGTTCAAGGACCCCGTTGCCCCGGAGGCCGCCGCCAAGCCGAAGTCGACACAGTCTACTGTGAGGTGTGCGGTGGCCGCGAACCCCAGGCCTCAGGCGAACTGATGGACCTCAGTGAGGACGACCCATGGGACCAGTGGTGTGGGTGTGCGTGTGGGGGGTTTCCAGGCCAAACAAAGCGACGGTGTTCCCGAGCAGCCTAGCCGTACGTCGGAATCCCGGCGTACTTCGATTTTTAGGAGAGGGGAGTATGGCGCACCGTGCATTCACGAGGGCGCCCATCAAACCATTTAGCCGTCTTGGCCGCTGGGCAGCTATTTAGTTGCCTCGCCTCAGACACGATCACATGGTCGTGTCGCCGCGGGGTCGATCGGGATCTCGAATTCGGCTCCCGACGAGCCGCTTTCTCTCCTAGCCACTGGATGGCGCTGCAGGCGCCCCATGGCGGGCGAGGAGAAAACCTCCTCGCCCATCGGTCGATATTGTCGGGTAACCGGGAGGCAAGAGTCTCTTAGGATTCCGGCCGGCGCTCAAGAAAGGCGAGTGCTAGCAACTGCTCTCGGGCAATAGCGGGACACGAGGCCTAGGGGCCCTCTTTGTGTTAAGCTTTGGGCTTAACGTACGTTTGTAAATATTTGAGTAATGTCGCGTGTGTTTGTAGTATAGATTGAGTGTTTTGTAGCGTTGTGTTTTTATGTACCAATAAACGGGGAGCGGAATCCCGCTCCCGTGAAAGAACCAGGCTGGACTCTGGTTGTTGACGGACCACGTGGGGAACGGCGTATCGGCGGCGGTACGCGAATTCCCACAATACGAAAACTTTAGAGTGACAGCCACAGTGACAGCCGACGTTTCGCTAAGAGACTGAGCCTGCTCCGAAGAAACTAAGAAGTTGTCTCCACGGGTGATTTTTCAACCATTATTGTCATTTATTGAGCTCACATCACCCTTGACGCCCGACCAACTGTCAAATATGCAGTAACGGAAAAAAATATATTAATCTCCTACATCATCTGCTCTTTTCTTCTTCTATTTTCTCGACTTATTCGCAAAAGAAGCCAATGCAGATGACCAGATATGATCACCGCGGCAATCATCCCTCCTCCTCTCCTCCCTACATCTCCAAATCCGAGATTTCCACTCCACTCGAAAAACGCCTCAAATTGAGCGAGGTGCGGCCAAACCCCCCAAGCAGCAGCAGCAGCCGGGGCCCATTTAAAGACCACACTCACCGCCTCGCTTCCTTCCCCGGGAACAGATGCGGAAACAGACGCGGCGGCAACAGACGCAACAAAACGCACATGCACGCACACACACCCGCCGCTGCACGTGCGTCGTGTGGCCTCCAAAATTCAACAGATGAGCTCTGTGAACTGAGCCCCCCCCCCCCCCCTCCTCTGCTTCTCTCTCTTGGCCCCCTCCCCGCGAACCCGTAGAGAGGGCCAAAAAGAAGGAACATCCCCTCGCCCACAAAGCACACTGACGGGAGTCGACAACTCGCGACGACCGACCCGTCGCGTTCTACAGTAGAAGCTCGCCTGCACACTTACGATATTGTGTACAGTGTTACTTTCACCGCAAAATTAAACTGTGCGTCGCCGAACGCTCACTCAGTCTCCGCCCAAAATGTAGCGCTAAATCCGAACCAGATGCAAAAGTCTTCAGAGCTTGTAATTATGGAATTCGAAAACTATAAACAAAACTCCGTGTTTTCAGTAGTTGTTTTGTTTTCGGTTCGAAGTGTCTAGCGTTACGTCCGACGTAACCCGGAGCTTACGTCCAAATCTCCGCCTTCCTTAGGTTCACGGGGGAGAGAGAGCGAGGGCGAGAGGGCGAAAGGTTCAGGTTACGCGTTTCCAGTGCTCCAGTCCGGACGTAACGCTAGCCACAGCGTTTTGTTTTTTGATCGAATTTGTAGTTTTCTTTTGTGCTTATTTTTCTTTGCAGATTTTTTTGTGTAAATTGGTTATCACTTAACGAATTTACACAACAAACTTGAATTGGCGAAAAAAGATACCCCCCCCCAAAAAAAAAACACACAAAAAAAAAGAACGTGAATAAAATAAAATTTAAATAAACACAACTAAATGTTTTAAAAAATCCGAAAACACGAAATTTTAAGTGATTTTCGGAAATTTTGATAGGAAAATGGATGCCGAGGAAGCCCACGAATGCACGAAGATCGATGGCGTCAGATACCGGGAACACTTATAACCTTTGAAATAAATAAGATAACCGCAAGCTCTGAAACTTTGGCGGCTAGCGCTTCATTTGGCCGGAGCCTGGGCATTCGGCAATGCGTACTTTATTTTTGCAATAAAAAAATGTTTTTTTTTACGCGACACGTTGTAGTTTTATTAGCTGAAGAGCGTGTTGGTAACATTGACTGGCAACAGAAAGTTTGTTTTATTCTTTCTGTTGCCAGACGTTGTCAGTTGTTTATTATATTAATTCAAAAGTTAGCACGTGCAATCTGTGCGACGAGCCAAGGCCATTTAACTTGAGGTCCCCCCTGCAGAATAAACACCGAATGCAGTCCACTTTGGGGCCTGAGTTCGATGAAAGGCGCATTGGCGCCACTGCAAGCGATTGAGCTTCGCTGGAGACGATAGTCTTGAACTCTTGTTCGAAGGTAGGCAGAGTGCGCGATCGCCGTTTTGACATCGTCTTGTTTCGGTGTGAATGACTTGTCCGTGACGTCATCGCGTCGTGCTGGTGGTCATACCGTCATACCACACTTGTTCTTGCGGAGGAAAAAAAGAGAAATCAATGGTGCAAATTATGCGCTGTAGAGCGTACAAATTGAGCGCTGTAGAGCGTGTGGAATGCTACCACAATGGCCGCTGATGTAATGTCAAAACGAGCAAACACATTAATACTCACAATCATAAACTCGAATAATAATAATAATAACAAAATAATGCTCATAATTATGAATAATAATAATTATGATAATAATTATTATTATAAGTAAAGTCGTTATTGTCGCTTTATTCTTTGAACATAACATCCTGCCATAGGAGAGGAATTTCCCAGTGTTTTTTTCTTCTTCCACGCCGGTCATGAAGAAGAGCCGACGGTCTTCTAATATCAATACCTCCCGCCGCAGTGACGTCATGATCTTTCTTTTTTATGCACACGGAGGGAGGCCCCACTGGAGGGGCGACTCGCTGCTGCTGCCGCTACTGCCGCTGGGTCGCCTGGTCGGCTCGCGTCGTCGCGGGTCGGGCGGCTCCTCTCGCGCGCGGGACCATTGTCGGAGCGACTTTCCCACGCGCGAAAACACGTGCAGCCGCCCCAGCTTGCCGCCGCCGCCACCCTCTCCACCTTTCCCTCCCTTTCCTCGAGTTCCTCTCTTCTCTCTTTTTGTCCTCCTCTCCTCTCGCTTTGAATCTCTGCAGCGCACCCTTCTGGCGACGCCACGCAGCACCACGGCTGTGTGAGGGGAGACTTGCTGCTCGTCCAGATTGGTGGACGTCGTCCTCCCCGAGTTGTCGAACTTGATGTCGATCCTGTTGTCGAACTTGCTGTCGATTCTGTCGTCGTGCAGGTGTAGCCTGTACTAAAGTCCAGGATCGCAGGCCCTTCAATCGTCTTACTTTCGTGTGTCGTCTACTGGACGTGCCCGCTTTACCTGAACACATAAGTCATTCCAAACTAATAACTTCGGGGGAAGCTCCGCCCCGGAATGCCGGTAAATAATGACGTCATCTGCGCTACTCGCTACAAACGAACCATATTTGTGACGTCACGGAAAGGGAGGAGCATATCTGTCAGTGCCCTTTCTTCACGATTGACGCCCACAAAGAAATTCCGCAGAATGTCCACTTGACGCATTGAACATGGAACCGAGCGCTGTTTGGTGGGCGGAATACCTGCCACCTTTCAAAATAAAATAAAAAATTGTTGAGTCACTGGTCTGTGGACGCACGCGCGACGCCTGACATTTTGCAGAGGATAAAGCGCATGCTCAGTATGAATTCCTCAGGCCCAAAGACGGCACCGCGAAGAAGCCGATTTTTTGAATGGTCTTTAAAAAAGCCGAAAGTTCTCGGTCTAAGAAAATGAGCGCGTTATCAACGGGTACGCTTCCGAAGAAGGCATTGGGTGTCGTATTTTTCCCCAACAAAGCAGACGACGGATGGCGCTATGTGTGGAATTATTCTTAGGACTGATTGTATTGCGTGTTTGGATTCTCCTCTTTTACTTCGTTGTGGAAGTTGTTTCGACGACCCGTTCGGTAATTCATTCTACAATCTCCCTTTAGAGCTGAATGATTGACATCCGATTAAAAAAAAAAGAAAAATGACGCAGACGTTTCGACTTTTCCCAGCCTGAATATCAAGATAAAGGCGTCAGATCGCGCCGTCTACGCAGATGCATTCATGGGAATTTTACTCACTTTGCACGCTTGGGAAAAAAAAGAAAGAAAGAACGCCGTTTACGAGGCAATTACGTTACCGTCGTAATTATGCTAGGGTTGGTCTCGGTACACGATATTATAGGAGTAATTATATTTCTTGTTCCCAGATCCCCGTCGCATCTCGTGTGGTTTCTCTCTTCTCCTCGTTTCTTTCTTGGCCCCGCCCCTCTGCTGCACGGGAGAAGCCGATGCGAAACATGAGAAACGCGGTGGCTTGAGGGAACCTCAAGCAGCCGCGGTCAACACTGGTAACAACACATCATATACGATACAATCTTGAATAACTTTCTCCCGGCCCGGTGATAGTTGCAGGGATGTAGAGGGAAATAAATTGTATAAGTGGGGAGGAAAGCATTTTCTCAGGCTAGGTGGCGCAAGCTACCACCCTTACAAAGGACATAGCCGATATCATCCATCCATCCATCCATCCATAAAAAATACAGCCTGCTGGCGCCGTCTGAGGCGGGTTCCTAATTCCTTGTATACGGCCGGCCTGTCGGATTGGTCATACAGAAAAACTGTCTGTAGCAGACATGTTCCTTGCATGTATGCACCATGACACAATGTTCAGACATGTTCCATGCATGACAGAATTGTCTGCGTCGCCGCAGATAATTCTGTTACCATGTCTGCGGCGATAGTTACGAAATTTCAAAGGGTAAGCGAATTGGCGAAGGAACGAAACCATACTTTTGATCCTTAATTTCTAGGCTAGATGACGCAAGCTACCGCCCGTCATAAGGGTACAGCCGTTAGCATCCATCCATCCATCCATCCATGTATGAGCAGTGTAACTGCAACTTAAGAAATCTGGAGCGTCTGTACCTCCCGCAAAGCACTTGGGAGAGCCAATCGATGCTATTGATGCGGAGGGAGCTAGGCCAATGGCGAGTGAGCCCCATAATATGTTCCCTTCTCCTGGGATTATTTTCGTCATTCTTGTCCAGCTCGCTTGCACCTTTGCATTTAATTGCATTATAAAGAAAACAGTTCGCGCTGTGGCACGAGGCATGACGTTTCACGTGCTTACGTCATTCCCAGAGTAATAACGCAGACATATTTTCCGTAGATTGCAACGATTGACTCCCCAAAGTACTCTGCGGGAAAGTAGTCGCACTGGAGTATTTATAATGTAACAACCCCCCCCCCCCCCCCCGGGTTGCGTCCGACCCCGTACCCCCAATATTTCCTACGTGAAGTACAGAAACCTGTGGTATCACTCCCCCCCCCCCCCCCCCCCCCACACACACACACACACAGAGACAGGCCCAGCAGAGTGACAATCTTGGATAAAGCGCGGGAATGTCCGATTTCGTTTGATGAAAACGGGAAGTGTGCTCGGCTGTATCGACCATTCCAATAGCCGCCTTTTGCGTGCCTCCAGCTTTATGTAATAGCTGGGTTGTGAACCCCGTTGTTCTGAACATGCGCAATCACTTTTTTGCTCGAAATTTTTGTACGCGCGGTATGCGCATCCGCGGGTCGTATACTGACCATTTTTTTTTTTTCTGGGTGGCTGACTGCGTTTGAGGCTTTCTTGGAAAGAGCTATACGGTAAACCCTCAAAAAATCGCATCATATTGGTCCCCCCCCCCAAAAAAAAAAAAAAAGGAACTAATAATTTTTGTTTAATAGATCGAGGACTTATGATTAGACCGATCTCACCAGCCAGTTTGACTATACAACCCCGCTGCCGCGATGCATCGAGGGAACTTTCGTCTTTCTGCACGTGCGACAACCTCGCTGGAGCTCTGCACGTGTTATGCACGAGAAGGCCCGAGCCGTCTCGTGCACTACCGTCTGCCTCCTGTCAACTCAATTTATGGAGGCGTTAGACGCCATAAACTTAGACTCCGCTTGCCTGAAGGGCGCGACACCGTCACAGTTCCTATAATGCTCCGGAGTGCTCACTGGTGGCGCTGGCGTTTCCAGAAAGGTCCATTGGTTCGCAATTTCTTATCTGGGCAGGTATCTTTATCTTTATTCAGGATCAACAAGCGCTACAACACACATAAGAAATATTTAATCATGTGTCCGGCGGTATTTTTCCTAAAAACTAGCAGATCCTGAAAGTCAATATTATGTTCAAGGGAGGGAGGAAAAACGAATTCTCGATTTATATTCCTATGTGTCAATACTATTTATGTTTTCTAACTGCATTGAAGACATTATTCAGAATAGAGTAACAAGTTTTTGTAGAAAATTGACATTAATTACAGATTGACAGTATGGTTTCGTAAAAGCCGATCAACAGAGCTCGCCTTGCTAGAAAAGAAGGAATTAATTTTAAAGTCGTTTGAAGAAAAAAAGTTACTTATAGGCGTCTTCATCGACTTTTCTAAGGCGTTCGACCGTATTACCTCTAAAAAAATGTTTGTGCGTCTACTTTCCCACACAACACTCGGAGAGCCAATCAGCGCAACTTATGGAGGCAGCTCAGCGAATGACGATGCCGAAACATATGTTTAGACCAAAAAACGCAGTGCGATTGAGTGTTCAAAATATTATTTTCTGTTATAAAACGTGTATTATCTACCTTTAAGGTGGCTTTCATGTATCTATTGTATTTTGTATTTGTAATCTTTACTAGCCTCTTAACTGGGATATATTAGCACTTGGAATAATTGTATGTGAACATGTATGCACATTTGCATATTGTTTTTTCCCCTCTCTTTTGCTGTCGCTGTGTGCTAAATTGTAAGAATGCAAAAGCCGTGTCAAGGCAATTCTCTTTTTACTTTTTGCTCCTGCAGCTTACATCAATTCTTGATATGAAATAAAGGATTGATTGATTGATTGATTGATTGATTGATTGATTGATTGATTGATTGATTGATTGATTGATTGATTGATTGGCTGTTGATTGATTGATTGATTGATTGAACTGTCCCTGCGCATATCGCTTTTCTGTCTGAGTTTTGTCATTTGCGGGATCCTTCTCTTGTTCGGCGTGATTGACTGTCGCAGCGTTCTGCAAAAAACTGCACTTAGATACTTTTTTTGTTTACAGTGTACGGCAGTGCGTGCAGTTTGTATCTGCGGTGCGAAGAAACGCGGTTCTTTTCTTAACTGACGCCTTGTATAGTACTCGCGCAATTTTTGCCGAAAAAAAACAGGAAAAAATGAATTAAAGCGCAGATCTTGAGGAGGAGGAGAAAGTGAGGGTACGGAGAGTAGGGTTCCCCCTCCCTCCTCCATGCCCTCTCCTCCTCCTCCTCTCCTCCTCCTTCCTCCTCCCCACTCGTGACCCTCGTGACGTCACTCGTGACCCTCGTGAAGTCACTCGTGACCCCAGTGACGTCACACGTAACGTCACGTGTGACGTCATTATGGGAAACGTCCCATAATGCAACGCGCGGTTACGCCGATGGCGACGGCGACGGCGTCGCCGCGCAAGCCGGAAACTGGCGCCTACGAGCTACGCTTTAAAAGAAAACACCGTGTATCGTCTATACGGCTGTTGCCTGCGGCGACTCGATAACGGCGGCCCCCGACGAAGACGTGTTATGTCTACTCACGTTATCGAGCGAGCGCGGCTTCAAAAAACAAATCTGGCAGCGGTGTGTGGGAATAGGGTTCTGCGGAGGGTCACCAGCAGCCTAGCCAGTCTGGCAACTGCGGTCACTCAAAGCAGCCATCTCACTGTTTATTACCAAAGACCCGGTGTTCGACGCAGACACAACGGCAGATCTGCGGACACGTTTCAAAACGCGTTCGAAGTATGTCTGCTTCGTATGCTTCGACCATGTCTGCAGACAGGTTTTTTTGTGTACGACCAATGACAATCGCTGACAGCTGAAGAAACTCATGGCGTGGCTTATTGTATTCTCACTTCCTGAGTGGCTCTTCGGCGTTCGTATCGGCCAATGCCGCAATCTGATTGGCTGCGGAGCGTTAATGAGATGTCCGGGACTCGTCACGCCCCGCCTTTCTTCAACTGTCGGTGACTGTGCGGAGCGCAGGTTCGTCTGCTCCTTGCACACGGGTTGCGATGATGTCAGAACGCCGACCTCTTATTGGCTGATAGAAAAAAAAAGAATAGGGTGTAGACCCTTAGGCGTCTAGCATTGAGGTCTACCACTATCCTTTTAATCATAGCCAATCAGAGCTCGGCGTCGTTCTGACGTCACCGCAACCCCTGCGCTTGAAGCAGACGACTTGCTCCCCGCATAGGCTTCAGGGTATACCAAGGCTTGAACACCGGCGTCAAAATGGCGGCTCCCAAAACCAAAACTACGTCACTAAGCGATGAAAAAAAAGAAATTCACAGGAATACGAAATACATAAAAATATAATTTTCTTCTTCGTAATACTTTTTTTTCTTCTTTTTACGGAGAGGGCGTTGGAAAGCGACGGCATTCGAGGTGCCGGCAGAAGATGGTACCGCGGCGGTGCCCCACTGACTGCTGACGCTGATTAAATGTTCGATCCCTCAGCCGTCACTCGCGCTGTGATGGATAGCATCTATAGCGTACTACAGCTCGAGTTGCTGTTCCTTTTGTTTTGCCTCCTTGACTCTCTTCGCGAACTCGAGTTACAAATACAGACAGGTGTACTCAAACACGCCTCATTCATTCAGATCCGCGCGGCACTCATGTCACCCCCCCCCCCCCCACACACACACACACACACTCACAAACATACCTAAGTAAAGTAGGAAGGAAGGCGAAAGCTGGATGTAGGGAAGTTTTTGAGAGACCGGTTTTGCTAGATTATTATTGCGATTTTTTTTTCTTTAGGCGCGTTAAGACATAGAGTTATTATAATGTACGCTAGAGGTTCAACTGGCGCTAGTGTCCGTGCGACTTTCGGGGCGCAGATTGAAGCAGACAGCAACCAGTCTCCTTTTGCGGTGCTCCTGTGCATTCCTATGGAAAAACGGGCGTGCATTTTGTCTCTTTCGCCGGAAAAGTAACACTTTTGTTATTTGGGTCGTACCGAATAGTATGCACCTTTAATAACATTGTAAAAGTGTAATTGCTTTAGTTGCAGTATTTTTCTTCACCAGTGAACGATGTCAAACTTCGCTATATTTCAAGCAAAATAACAATCGAAAGGAATGTAGATCTGTGTGTTCAAGGTTCGCCAGCATTCCGGTCGCATAGGAAATAATAAAAAGACACAACGTTCCTATGCACGTCAGCTGTCCCTATATAAAAATGACCCCGTCGTGCATCTTTACGAGCTGTTTGCCTAAAGAATAAAGTATGTGGGCTATGAAAGGTTTTTTTATTATTATTATTATTTCCTATGCCGGGCAGCTTTTATCGGGCACCTGTTCCCTGGCTTCTCCCTATTTTCAGAGATTTCGAGCGTGCGGGTGATGTTTTGAACGCAGAACAAATATCTTCGCACATATCCATGAGCATGCAGAAAGAATAAAGCGGTACTTATTTACTGCAAATCGGACTATATTACGTGGCCTTCAATTTATTCTGATCGTCTGCATGCGCAAGGATCGAGTTGCTGTTCAAATGTTACTGCGTAGCTCTTGCTCTCGGTTTTCCAAATGTCCTTCGTTCGTTTGGCACGTATAATCCCCCACGCTGAAAAGCGTGGACACCGCGTCCGCGCTAACAGTGTCCGACAGTGCACAAAATGACTGTATATAAAGCTGTTTTAGCATTACTGATTAATGCCATGAATTTGAAAGAAAAAACGCCGTAGCTGACCAATTATTTCATCTGCGTGACTCAGAAATGTTCCAGGCTACCTAGGACCTACGAATTATTCGCAATAATTGCTCTTATAATCAAGCGCGGGTAGAAAATGCACTCACTTTTTCCCATTAACAGGCATTACTGGAAGTCAATTTTCGTGGTTGCAAACTGCTTCAATTTGCCTCAGCACACTAGCGCCAACTGAACCTCTAGCGTGCATTATAATAACTCTACGCGTTAAGACGGGGGCAAAAAAGTGTGACCTCAAAGAAAAACAGACAAAAAACAATGATCATACACTGCATTCCACTCTGAACGTGCCTGATGCATCATTTGGCTCTCTCATGTGCCGACAATATACAATGTCTTTCGCACTACGTGTACGCGAAAACTTTCCCGCAAAAACTAACCACGCACAAATAAAAAAAAATTAAACGAATGCCGGATTAGCCATTGCCGTATATATGGCGCATATAGCACTTGGGATGATTTTTTATTTATTTGACGGTTACTTTTATTAGCGGAGTGCGAATATCGCCTCAAATTGTATTGCGCAGCATCGTCCCTAGCCTCATCGCGGTAAAGGGGGCCGCTGTCTAACGTGACTTTAATTTGCACAGTGAGAGCGATGAGTGTTGCATCTCTATTCAATTCGCACACCCCTAACGTTTACCCAATTAGTACAAGTGAAGGCCCGGTTTCAAATAAAAACTTGCCAAACATCCTAAAAAAAAATCTATTTCGACGATACAGTCAATTTGAAGATGCAGTCAGTACAATGTACGCCTCCAAGGTTTCGGCTTCCTATTTGTTATTAACTTAAATTTTAGAGCAAATTGCACACTGAAACTTAAGTAGCGCATTCAAATTAACCCCTTTTTCTTACTTTTTTTTTTTAGGGGGGGCATATTTGTTTTGCTACAGTCCCCGACAGGTGGCTTAAGAAACGTTGGGCGTGGCTTATAATTATGTTCATGCTTCTCGCTTCGTGATTGGTACTTTTGGCATTCTTATCATCGGCTGCTGCCACAATCTGATTGGCTGAGAAGCGATAATAAAATACATGAGGCTCGCCACGCCCCCGTGTTTCTTAAACTCTCGGTGACTGGCGTTGACCAGGCCATACACCGAAAAAAAATAATCCATCGCCTCATAAACAGGAAATCCCGACAGATTAATTAACACCGTGGCTTTTTCCTAGAGACCTGCGTGTATCTGCAAAATGCAAAAAGAAACAAAAACCAAAAGGGCGGGGAGATGTTGACACTTTGCCAATTACTCATCAATGCTTGTGACATTTGTGTACAGTATACGCATACCTTCGCGTGTGTACGTAAATTGTCGTCAGAGTAGCGTTCCGAGACTTCGTTGGCATGTGGCTGTTTGTGTTGGGAAGGATATCATGTGGTCGTGGGGCGGTCGACTCGGTTCGGGTCACAGGGCTATCAGTTACGCGCATGCGTGGAAGGAAACGCGCTTCCGCAAAACTGCTCCCGTCGCGATATTCTAAGCGGTAATTAATCGGTGTCTCCGTCGGGCCTCTGAAGTGGTATATGCCTCTTTGCTGTTTATAAAACGAGCGGGTTACTTTCTCGACACAGCTGGGAGTCGTCTCGGTGACTGTCTTTTTATCGTTCGTTGATTATAATCAACTTACGCGAGCAAAAACGAGGGGCAAAGAAAGAAAGAACGAAAGCAAGAAAGAAAGAAAATGTGACATTTCCGCGCGTATCTGAGCGGCTTCCTTCCCATCCAGGCGATAATGGACTATCTCTGCTAATATTCTTGACACGATTGTATTCTTACTAGCATCATTTCTGGGAACATATGTGAGCGTATTTTCGGGACAAGCACATCCTGTACCATTGAGCGGGCAGAAACGGGAAAAAAGAAAAATGTGACCAATCCATAGCGACTGCGTTGGGCACTTCCCCGCATTGCAAGAAAACACGGGGGTGAAAGTACCTTTTCAGGATTACTGCTGTCAGGTTTTCTCCTGTTCTTTTTGGCGTTAGTTTAACAACTGCTTCGATCGTTGATCACATACACTTAGAACAAAACGAAAACAATTCATCTTCTAATAGCTACGAACTCCCAGAACTTGTAAATGCAAATTTACAGCGTAGGTCGCATTCTCTTCCATCCCTTTTATGTGTCAGGCTCGTATCTTCCTGATAGAAGGCAGATACAAGCCTGCCACTATGTCGGCACCTTCAGTCTCGTTATTGTTGATGTTTACGCTATTTTCTTATCGTAAAGTACTTATGATCGAACCAGCTATCAAGATCATTTCAGCTCGGGCTATTTCAGTAAAAAAAATATATATATATATATTGGCACGACATTACCGTCAGCGCATAGATAGCGCCGATTACAAGCCACCATCGGTAACAGATGGCCAGAGTAGCGACACCTTGTGCCGCCAGTTCCCGCTCTGTGAGAAAATCAAACAACCGCCGATCCCGCCTCTCCAATCCTCGCGAACCGCGGCAAGCCCCATCTATCGGTGGGCGTCGGGAAGCGCAATACGCGCCGATTACCTACTCTCGAGGGGCCTCTTGAGCTCCATTGACGGCTGACGCCCTCGACTCTGTCTAGATGGCGACACCGGCCGCAAAAGGGCAGACCCGGGCAGTCTCGCTATTATTTAAACGTCGGGGAACTTTGACACGGAGCGCGGCGGTCCTTCCTTCCCGAGGGACTCCGTTGTTACTTTGTCGGGAGCCCGGGTGGATCGAACTTTGGTTTGTTTTTTGGTATTTCTGACGTGTGCGTCGTTTGTTCCGATGCCTGTTCCGGGTTCGCGGTGTTCGTTAGCGGGTTCCGTCGTCGTGTTGCGTCGTTGTTCAGAGGCCGCCCACGAAGAGCGTGGGAATATTCTAGCCAGAGCTGTAGGTTTCGGAAGCACATCTGTGTCCGTTGAGGGCTGGTGAAGAGCGAACAGCACGGCCTGTGTTGATGCGAGAGGGTATTGTGACGTGGGTGGTATAAGGCGAAAGTCTATTTTTTAACCTTTTTTGTCCCGATCACCTTAGGTGACTTTGTACTCGGGAAAAGTGCACATGCCGCGTCCATGCCCAGGCATGTAATGCTCAAGCAGGGAAAGAGGAAAACCGCAAACGCACACTTACAAAGAAAAGAAAAAAGGAAGGAAAAGCTTACGTTTTACAAACGATTGCGCGGGCATACAAGTTGTCCTATCGAAAACCATTATTCGCAACTTTCATGACCTATAGGGGCGCGCTGGCACCTATGAAAATGGCTGTCATCTGGATGATCGTCGTAGAACAGCAGTATACGAGGCGGGGTGTGCGACGCGTAAGTAATTCTAGTTTTGCTCAATAGAGCAGCATTAGAGCCTTACTTTATTTTTCACGTCAAGAAGGTGTAGGCAAGCACCTTTATTGTGAAGCCGATCATCCAGGAGCTAGGGAGCGCGATTCTCACACCGCGGTACCCCCATCGCTGAAAGTTGCGAATTTTAGCCGGCTTTATATCAACAGTGCACGCGCGGATGCATGTTCACCAACCCACGTGTTGGTGAACAATGCATCCGAGCAGTATACATTCAAGCAGCACATTTGCGTGTGCATGTGTACGCATGCCCACACATGCGAGTACAAGAGAAGAACACAAAACGACAAGTATGCACAGACAGACGACGCACACGAAGGGCTCTAGCAGGCGCGTGTACGGAAGGATGATGAAACACGCATGCGCACATGCGAACTCACTCATGTGGGCGCGCACAAGTCACGTGTGCAAACTGGGGCCCGGTTTGTGCGAGTCAGGTTCGAGCTGCACGCATAACAAGAAAACAAAAAGATGGGGAAGGTTACGGCCAGCGTTGGAGACGCATCCGCCCCCTAAAAGAAACCATGTAACGTACAGAAAATTACGCCCCTAATATTGATGGTAATGGTTGGACAGCGACGAAGGACGGGTCTAATAATGTCGAACAGGACAGTTTTTTCATGCTGCATAACTCCTGTCTTTGACGTCACACCAAATCAGTGGCACGGACTGTGCGCAAGGGAGCACGCACAAACGCTACACTTTCGGGAAGGAAGGCTCAGTTTCAGCACATTGTGCAGTCTCCACAGTTCATGTATTGAATGATCTGGTGTAGATGAAGGTCTATATGCCGTCCTGTAGTCACCTTTGACATTATATACTGCACTTCAACTTTGCGTCTTTTGCAAGAGAGCGAGTGCGAATGAATGTTTATACAAATTGCTACGCGCTCGTGCCAGTTACTTTGACGGCGTTGTGTTCTATACATTAGCCTCCTCTATAAAGCCTGGCAATTCGTACGACCGACCCATAGAGTGCCCGGTCGCAGATATGGAGCGGGAGGATCTGGTAGCACAGAGCATTTCTCGGGGAACCTGGACGTCAGCGCACAGTCTTTGCAGCGGCGAGGACCTGAAACATGGTTTTCAAAACCCGACGAGAAAAGAAGCGGTAGCGCGAGGAACGCGAGGAGCACGAGCGGACATTCCATCGCTCGGGAGAAGTCTGTTTCGGCGTCTCGCCGCAGCGGGGCGCCCGTCACGTGGTTTTCCTCTCATCCGTTGTCTGCCGCTCTTCCTTTTTAATTTCGGCGGCCGCTTCTCGTGGCGATCTGCCAGGCTTTGTTATATATATATATATTATACACCATTCACATATATTTTCAAGTCCTCAGCCCAGCACGCGCATGTTCGTCGCTTCGGAAAGCGAGCAAACCACGCACGAACACCGAAAATGGAACCGGCCGGAGCCCTTGTTTTGGAAAGGTCTATAGTCCCTGCGCGCACCGAATATTCCGCTGGTGCAAGTATGCACACACAAACATTATTGAAACCACCATTCCTTCGAACCGAAGCTTCGCTGAAAAAACGTGAGAAGCGGGCGTCACGAACGGAATTCCGAAAACTGCAGTACATCCGTCCTCGCAGAAACCTGGAGCGCCGCGGAGGTCGCCCAAAACTTGGCGCCACCGCGGTGCGCGCTTGGGGAGCGAAATCGTGAACGTGCCGTCCCAGAAGATTGGGAAAATAATTAAAATCAGGCGGAAAGGAAAGAATAAGCAGCCGCGGAACGCACTGGTAGCTGCAGCCTGAGAATAGAAAGATGGATGCTAAAGAGAAATACAACCGTGACAGAACCGAAAAGGGAAAAAAGGAAGAAAAATGCGATGCCAGGGAGCGCGATGCAAGCGCTAATTACCTGGACGTGTGTGTTTTTCGCTCGTCCCAGCGTAGGTGGTCACGATTTTCGACAGCCACCGGTTCCGCCGTTCGCGTGAAACGTGCACTCAGAACTGTTCTTCTTTATAACGATGCGTTTTCGTTTGCTCCGATAAGGTCAGCCGAACGGGCCCCGTGCAACGATTACCCACCTGGAAAATGTGGCGATTTTACACTCTTCGAGAAAGAGAGAAACAAAACAAACATCGGTAATAGGGGGAAGTGGGCGCTTTAGAGTACGAGGTTAAGCAGATTGAGAGTTGGAGATATGATGTATCAAAAACGAAACCTGGGCATCATTGTGTCTGCACTCTATCTCACAAGTTGTTTCGATATTGCGTCGGCTGTGTCCGGACGATAAGGCGAAACGATGTAGCCAAGACATGGGAGCGAGAGCGTCGCTGCAGAATGAGCAGCTTGTACGAGCTTTCGCGCAGGGGAGGGTATACCTTCGAAAGCCATAGCCATAGGCTCGCGTTCGTACGTTCAGTAGCACTAAAAATAACCTTAAAAAAAGGGGGTAGGTTGGGCAAAAATGTCTGGGAAAAGATAGGAGAAATTCCGTGGGTCTCGAATGAATTGCCGACCGACGAACTTCAGCAACACGCGTGCTTTGAAAATTTGTTTAGCTACGCTTCTTTCGGATGCCATTTCTCGGCCCTCTATTGACCGGGAAAAATGATGCGCAGTCGTCTGCTGCCGTCACTCCCATAGACGGAAGAAATTCCTCGGCAAACAAAACCAACAATCAAAAAATAAAAATAAAAACTACAGTGGCGCGCGAATTTCATACATACGCGGCGCGAGCGGTGAAATCCACCTTTGTGAGGCTCGGCGGTCTTACAAAACTCTCCCACAGTGTGTGTGTGCGTGCGCAGGAGTAGTTGTATGGGAGTTTTCCCGCCGTGGGAGACGGGGGAGGGCCGTCCTGGCGGAAAGTGGACCCTCCTCCCACCCGGGATGGAATGTGCCGCTGCATTGGATGGGTGGGCTACCATCTGCCCCCACTGACTTGTTCTTATTTTTTTTTTTATTTTTCAATGCCAGTGTTTTTTGTTTGTACACTTCTTCCGCCCTACGTGCGTCACTTCCGGTTGAAGTATTCTAGTGCTCCAAGGTTGAATGGAACACAATGGGTTGACAAAGTAGGGTGTAGGCTGAGGACGTCCGGAATTTTAGGGCTTTTTGTTGTCATGACATGTCTCTTCGTCGATTTGGAGAACGGACTCGGTGGAACTTAATTGAACTGGGCAAAGCAAATAATAATGATTAACGATTCTTTCTTCCAACAAAGATATTACATTGTTGGTAGAGAAATTGGAATAAAAAGCTGTTAAAGAAAGCAGCTTGACAAGTCCAGCCCCTAAGATACACAGCTACCATAAATGAAACGTATACATATCAATATATAACCAAAATAAAGTTTACATAGTATAGGTATATAGTCCATGCAGAAAGCACTCGCACAATCGTAAACTAAAGTATGAAAAGAAAAAAGTACTATGCAAGAAAGCATTAACGCAATATATAAATGAACTAGTAATTGGGAGGCAAATGAAAAGGAGAAAGCAAACAGACGAACAGTAACCGTTCAGACGTACCCGATTCGGTTGAAGAGAATCAATTCACGTAAGCTTCGCACCGAATGAAGAAAACGTGATCCGTTTTCTACATATGCTTGCGCCTTTTCACGACAATGATTGGCTCCCTGCATGCGCACTGTCGAACAAAGACTCAGAGGCAATGCCTCTGTCTGCAGCGTGCGCTGGTAATGGCAATACAAAAAAAAAAAGTAAGACTCGAGGTTATACGAAGAGCAAATGTGCTTAGAATACTCAGTTTCTGCATAACTCAACAAAAGATACGCCACAACCCCCCCCCCCCCCCCCCCGGGCCGTCTTCGGCAATCATAGTGACGGAGCAAAGCATGGGGCAGCTTTCAGCAGGAAGAGTGCACAGCGATGCATGCTAGTATAGTGCACCAATCATACGTTGTCACGTGCACTCCTCCAAGACTCTGATTGGCTCGCTGGAGCCGTAGTTTTCATAGTCCTTTAACACTTTGTTAGTACGTTTTGAAACTTGTCCTCCATCTAAATCGCAAAGGCGAAGCTATATATACTCGCAGCTTCAGGCAAAGCGGCGCCACACAGCGGAAAAGATGTGAAGGAGAGAAGCGGGCATGCAGCGAAATCTAGCGCGGCCTGGTGGCCGAAATGTAGAACACAAGAAAGGGGAATAAACGCAAGCCGTTGGATTTACGAATACTTAATAACCTCACGCCTTATGCACACAGTTTTTGGCCACGTTTTATTGCGTTCAAATGATAAGTTCAAACATCGCCTTCATAGTCAAAGTTTAATTCGCATGAAAAACAAAACAAAAAACTTCCTCAAAATTCTAAAGATTTTTTTTTGTAGTTTTGTAGTTTAGAAGTGCTTGCATCTCAGCGCATGCAGAATTTTATGGTCGATTTCTTCAGTTTCTAAGACAAATGTATGTTTTGGAGGCATTCCTGAAATCTGGTGTAAACGGCATACTCGGCAAATATATATATATTTTTTTCAGATATTAGTTACTGAGTGGCTGAGGCGAAGCCTGATATTTCTCCTGCCTGTCGGGAATCATATGCATGATCACTTCCCATATCCTCACTATAAGAAGAGCGTCCACAAATGTAAGTTGCCCATAATAACGAGACAATAATGCGAGTGTTTACTCAATTCTTCCCGAGCATGTTACCTGTTGTGGGGTATCCAAATTAGGGAGTTTTAGTCGATCGTTCCGATGACACCGATAACGACACCCGGTACTCCGCTAAGAGCTTTGCGCATATGCATCGTATCGTTATCGGACGTATCGAAACGATCTATACTAAAACTGTACCGGGTAGGGCTTCTGTTTTTCAACACTCTGGAGAATTACGTTTGTTATGCATCGTACAATCAAAGGATTATTAGGCTTTTTGTAGTTTTTTAACAAAAAAGTAAAACTGTGTTTTTGACTAATTATGGCTTTATGCCGTGACGTCGAAGCACGAGTCAAGTTTGTGAACGACGCGGCTCGAGCTCAACGGAACGGTACGCGGCGACGCAACTATCTGACCGGAAGCAAAACAAAAAACAAAAAGGGGGAACTAAATGAAGTCGTTTCCGTATATCACACGCGTAGCGAAACTCTCTGCAACACCCGCGATGGAGTAAATTCCCGTTTACAGCGTGGGAGACCGGAAGGGCCGGAAAACGTCCGTTACACACCTCGAAGGCCAAGGGCTTGCGGAAGATGGCTTTGTTTCCGTTCAGCCCGGCGAAGAGAGCGGACGGACGTAACGTACGACGCCGAGATTCTGGGCAGGTGGTCTCATTGTTATGACACATTTACGTAGACAACAATCACGTACTACGCACTATATTGTATACGTCCGGCCCAGCGGTCGATACGGAGGCTTCCGCTCTGCATCAGGGTGGAACCGTGCGGTTCACGGTCGTCGCGTTGTTGCTCTCTGTGTGGTGGCATTGGTTCGAGGAACGGAAAACTTACGATATTCACTTCCATGGCGTCAAACACGTATACGTTACGTGATGTCAGTGACGTCTGCAAGCGCCTCGTTTCTCTGGAGGAGACGTTGCTGGGGACGCACCGTATCGCCCGACTTCTGCGCGTGTACAAGTACTTTGCAGTTGATTCACAAATGGATACGAGTACTTGGAAGGTTGAGCGCGTTGAGAGGTTCAAGTGGTCGGCCATGGCGGCCAGTAAAAAAACAACACTAAAACAAATCTTTAATAGACCGATCTCACCAGGCAGTTTGACTACGCCACCGCTGCCGCAGTGCATCGAGGAAGCTTCAGTCTTTCTGCACGTGCGACAACCTCGCTGGAGCTCTGCGCGTGTGGAGCATGAGGCGGCACGAGCCGTCTTGTGCACTGCTGCCTGCCTCCTGCGAACTAAAGTTATGGCGGCGTCACGCATGCGCCGAACGCTTGGTGAGATCGGTCTATTAGCTTTTTGTTTCTTTTTAATTTTTGAGTGAATAACACATAGTTGGAGAATTGACGCTCACCTCAATACGATATAGCCTTGCCGTATATGATGTCGATTAAAAAAATTGTAGCGGGCGCTACGAGGTCGAAATGTAAAAATGTGTCACCACTGTATGCGTCTTCAAACCAAAACCAAGCGCACAAAGAGCGCCACGTGATGTCGATCCCTTCGCCTTCCTCCGGCTCCGCAAGCGAAGCCGGCAGCGATAGCGCCGCTTTTTGCCCAGCTTGTCACACGGGCACCCTTAGTTACGCGAGACCACTGTTATGCCCGTGTCTTACTAGAGCGAAAGACAGAAACAAAAGACAGCGACAAGCCTCAAACCCATGCTGCATGCTCGCGATGGTACCTTAGGCTGGCGTAGTCGTTCAGTGCTCGTGAAGTAAGCACGAGCGATAGCAAGCCTGCCAAAGATACCCTCGCGTGCATGATGCTCGTGTTTGAGCTAGCCTGCTTTGTTCTACAAAGCCTCTCAAATCGCGAAAGACTCTGGTTTGAGGCTTGTCGCTGTCGTTTGTTTCTGTCTGTCGCTCTAGTGGGACACGGGCATTATTACCACGCTGCACTCGCGGACAACGCGTCCGGTGGCTATATGCAATCAAAGCTAGGGGCGCACGTGCACTTGCGCATCTCGAGCGCCCATCAAAAACTGCGCACGCGCACGCACCTCACTGCTCCTGCGGAAAATAGGTGTTTTGGTGGCGCCCTCGTTTGGATCCCTCTCGTGACGTCATTACCTTGCGAACAGCAAGTTCGATGGTGTTGTTAATGAGCACGGTGGGAGCTTGAAATCATTGCGCTCCAAAACCAACTCTGCCAACACCGTTAAATATTGAAGTTCTTCCATCCCTCTTGTTTCCGTCGAAGAGAAACCCTTTGCTGACGTCATAGTCAGCACTGGGTCAATCGTGGAAGGCCCATCTTCCACGATTGACCCAGTGTCTATACAAGTGTGACGTTCCTCGCCTCATAGCGCCCACTACAAATTTTTCAATAAAACTTTCACGCTACGGCTACATCTTATCAAGGTCATTAAATCCTCCAAATGACCCCCTCCCCCCCCCCCAAAAAAAAAAGTAAAATAAACGTTAATTAAACTTTCTTTTAGCGAATTGTGTTACTTGCGGTGGCCATGACACCAACTTGGCCCCATGGCTAAAAATACCCTGACGCAAGTGTCCTTTTCTTTAAATTCGGAACCGACTAAAAAAAGGTAAAAATAAAAAAAAAGATGTGTTGAGTTGTTAAGTATATTAACTCCTCCTAGTCCCAAGGTTTAGCTAATGATTTTGTTTCGTAACCAGCTCGCCTGTGAACTTTCTCCTCTTGTAACCCAGTGTAGCATATGTATATACGAGTTTATGAGTGCTGCTCAACGTCTTTCCTTGTTTGCATATGCACTGCCGTGCCCACGGCAGTTAATCGCGTAACAGAAACGGCCAGCACTCGTTGCTAATGAGTGCTGGTAACTAAAATAAAAATATACGTGCGTGCCTTTTTGCTTTGTTTTTACAGCGGAGCTGTTAAGGGCTATAGTTTCCCCAGGATCGTGTCCCCCGCAAAGAAATGAAGACACCGAACTCTGGACACCTACCGCCATCTATGAGCGACGGCGGCAAGCCGCGTATCTGGTTGCCGCCGTCGCTCATAGATGGCGGCAGCCTTCCACTCTGGCTTGCTGACTTGCGGCCGACCATTACTTTCCATTGTACAGCTGCACTGGTCTTCCTTCTTCACCTAGAGTGGAAAGGCTGAAAGTTTTTTCTTCTTCAATTTGAAACGTTTTTCGACTATAGTGGCTCCGGATTTCCTGAAGCCGCATTTCGTGGAGCGGATTTCGTGAGTGGCCTGTGATGTCCCATAGTGCAACGCGCGCAGTGTTGCATTATGGGACGTCACAGACCTGCATACCAACTCAGTTTCTCCGTTATTATCTAGCAGGGAAGTTGAAAATGGTGTTTAGGTCACGTGACGTCAATTTCCCCGCTAAATTTAGCGGGAAAATCAACGTCCCTTTGACATGTGACTAAAGCAGGGAACAGATGAGCGACAAAAACGGGCGCCGCGCGGTGATTCCCATAGCAACAGCCCAGGACGCTGCGACGTGGACCTATGCCTAGCCGCCACGT
Organism: Ixodes ricinus; assembly: GCA_037355805.1. NCBI lineage: Eukaryota > Metazoa > Arthropoda > Arachnida > Ixodida > Ixodidae > Ixodes > Ixodes ricinus. The sequence continues at coordinate 27,695 of JAZHYW010009128.1, forward strand.
CACACGCGGCCGCGCTAGTCGCTATGGAAACTGCCGCTTGGCGCCCTTTTTGCCGCGGATGTGTTCCTTGCTTTACAACTCAATTTAGTTTTCCCGCTAAATTTAGAGGGAAAATTGACGTCAAGTCGCTTGATGTCACATGGTGCTATAACGTTTCGCGTGTGCAACTCAATTGCCCAGCAATTTGCCACACAATTCCATTTTTTTTTTAAATCTTGGCTTAACCAGAGGAAGAGGGTGAGGGAATATGACCAACCACAAATTTGGGCGTGCTTCTCCGCATTCCTAACATGGTTATGCCCGGCAATTTCCAAATTTTCTGTCAGTTTATTTTAATTTTATTTAAGCAGTTATCGCTACCGTCCATAATAGTTGACCCTTAGGCTCATCGGGCTTTCAACGAGAAGGAATAATTACTGACGTACAAATCGCCTGGAACGACCCCTCTTATTTTAAAATCCCAATCGATTTTTTTTTTTAGTTATTTACTTTTCTTCTGTGCCACGCTTACTCTAAGAATATGTCAGAGATCTTTATCGCCTCAAAAAATAATTTCCAATCGACGACGTGAGGCCCGCATCTCCAAGTAACACGCAACCGTACCTAATCTACGAACCAGTGGCGCTACCCCGTGGCACTTCCTTCAAACACCCAGCATCTTCCGAGAAGGTGCGCGCCGTCGGCCGCCTCGCCATCTGCTGCGTCTTGGGAGTCGCGCCGCAGCTGAACGCAATTTTCAGTTCTAAATTTCGGTCCCCCTCTCATCCCCTTCCAATTCTTCACTTCTGTTTTTTTCTTCTTCCTATTTTTCATTCGATGTTCGTGACCGGCCGAAGTCGCAAGAGAGCCTCTCCACTGTTCGCTAAGAGATGAAGGTCAAATCGTGACCCATCCATCCATCCGCGAGCGGACCAACAACAAAGTGGATTCTTTACAACTTTCCAAGATCTCCTCGCCTCCAAATTTGAAACGAAGCAAAGCGGTGCAAGAACGGGAGTGTCGCAGAGAGCCTACACTGAAGAGAGGGAACAACTCCAACCGTGTGAGAATCTTTACAATTTAATGACGGATGCATCCTGCTGCGCCAACGATCAACCCTGTGTCGTCACCTCGTCCCAGCTCACGGTGTAGGAAGGCTCTTGCCCCAGCTCAAGTTGCGCATGCGTGGCCTGTAAACACTCTGCAATCTAGGCGCTCTAGGGTGTCGAAAGAAAAGCAGCTGACAAGCTTTCCACGAGTTAGTTCAGCGGTAGTCCGCGCGAAAGAAAATCGAGATTGGAGAGAAGAGTCGGGACCCTTGTGTGGTCCGCCAGAAGAAGAGACTCGCCGAGGGCAGCTTGTCAGCAGCATAGCTGCGTAATGATAGCTCGCGTGTCATCCGGCTGCCGTTCTCATCATTACTGGGATCCGGAGCCTAGAGAAAACCCGGCGACCAACCACCGAGGAATGACCGAACCTTCTTGACTCTTTCTTCGTGTTGCGTGGTGGCGGGTGGGACCTTTCTGTATATACGACGAATTAGATACAATGCAACTTGGGAGAATGATCGATGCCGGTAAGGTCGCGTGGAATATGCATCCCTGCTCGAAGTTTTGATTGAAAAAAATAAAAATAAAAAAGCGATAAAAGAAGGAAAAAAATAATGGAGCGGATAAGATTGGACGTGACGTATACCGAAGGAGTCGTGGGAACAAATCTCGCCCGGGAACATTCGTGAACTTACTAGATTCAAGATTCTACAATAAACTGTGTTATGGCGCTTGGGTTCTTTGGTTCTTATAGTATTAGTGCCATTTCCTTATTCTTTCCGATGCGTTTTTTTTTCTCGTTTTTTTATATTTTTGGTGAAGGATTTTTTTCTTCAGCAGTTAGTTTTCATGTTCCAGCACGGCAGCGAGATTTGAAAAGTCGTATGATTGGTGTGTGTACTCCTTCCGAACAAAGGTCAAAGGAACACACATAAAAGATAGAGAGAGAAAGAGAGAGGGAGGGAGAGATAAAGGGAGAAGATCATAAAGGTCCATTACCTGTGTTTGGGGGTGAGCTTGTTTACAAATATATAAATAAATAAATAAAACAAAAAATTTAAGTTAGTCTTCTTTAATTTTTTATAATTCCGTCAATAATTTGGTCAAGACGTCGCTTTATTAACCTGATTGACATATCTGGCCGTCAATTTAGTAGACGGGCATTAATAAGTTCTTTCACTCTTTGACTCTACGAGTGGCTATGTTTTCTCAAGGCGTGTAGACGTGGCTGGCATATTTTCTACCGTTTCACCTTGTTTAATTACGTCGATTGGGGGGGGGGGGGAAGAAAAAGAAAAAAGAAGTGAAATGTTATGCATATGTTTCAAATGAATGAACCGAAAAACAGCAAAACGCAGGCAGTCTCGTGTGGACACCCAAGTTCATCAGTGGTACAAGAAAATTATAACTTCCAGGTGGCCAACTTTGATCCAAACCAAACTCAACTTCTAGTCCTGGAACCCAATCCTACAAAGTAGCCCCCCATCCCCTAATATATATATATATATATATATATATATATATATATATATATATATATATATATATATAGTATATATATATATATATATATTATTATTACGAAGATGTGCGGCCGGCAGGAAATGAAAATGACGCGTCCACTCAATGGGATGGAAACGATTTTTTATGGAAGCCGGGCCGTGCGCGCGTTGCTTGGCGCGTGATAGTCAGGTACGCGTCGACATATTCGATATTGCGAAAACTACGCGTGGCAACAAAAGGCTTGCGTCGTTTTGGTCCTGGGCCAGGGGCCTATTTAGGAAAATTATTAAAGTCCGGGATAATTAGATTGTTAATTATTTTTGCGTAATTAACTTTTAATATTGTGTTTAAGGGCATGGTTTCAATTAGAAAATTGCTCAGCATCATCAAAAAACACTAAATCAACAAATTTCAGAACGATAAAAGGCAAGCGAAGCATTTTACAGCTTTCTGAAAAGCCGCACAAATTCGACGGGTTTTTAAGTTTCGGTTTCCTATCGGAGCGCATCTCCGCCCCGGCGGCACCGCGCCCTCGGCGGCGGCACCGCGCCCCGTGGAGAGATAGTGCAACCAGCCTCTGCTGCGTCGCGCGATGACAGCGCAGCAGAGGTTGGTTGCACTATCTCTCCACGGGGCGCGGTGCCGTCGGGGTCGAGATGCGCTCTGATAACAAACCGAAACTTAAAACCCGTCGGATTTGTGCGGTTTTTCAGAACGCCTTAAGATTCTGCGCGTGCCTTCTATCGTTCTGCAATTTATTGATTTAGTGTTTTTTGGTGATGCTGAGCAATTTTCTAATTGAAACCATGGCCTTAAACACAATATTAAAAAAGTTGATTACGCAAAATAATGAACAACCTAATCATCCCGGACTTTAATAATTTTCTAAATAAGGCCCCATTTCAGAGTTCAAAGCGACACAAACCTTTTTTTTTGTTGCGATGCGTAGTTTTCGCAATATCGGATTTATCCACCTTTCGTGAACATTTTGCAATATTGTATTGAAGGGCATATTTCAATTAGAAATTGCTCAGCGTCAGTAAATACATAAATCAACAAATTGCAGAAAGATAGAAGGCACGGAAGCATTTTACGGCTTTCTGAAAACCGTACAAATTCGACGGGTTTTAAGTTTCGGTTTGTTATCGGAGCGCATCTCCGCCCCGCCAGCACCGCGCCCGTGGAGAGATAGTGCATCCAACTTCTGCTGCGCTGTCATCGCGCGACGCAGCAGAAGCTGGTTGCACTATCTCTCCACGGGGCGCGGTGCTGCCGGGGCGGAGATGCGCTCCGATAACAAACCGAAACTTAAAAAACCGTGGAATTTGTGCGGTTTTTCAGAAAGCCGTAAAATGCTTCGCGCGCTTTCTATCGTTCTGCAATTTGTTGATTTAGTGTTTTTTGACGATGCTGAGCAATTTTCTAGTGTGAAACCATGCCCTTAAACCCAATAATAAAAAGTTAATTACGCAAAAATAATTAACAATATAATTATCTCGGACTTTAATAATTTTCCTAAAATGGTCCCTGGCCCAGGACCAAAACGACACAAGCCTTTTTTTTGGTGCGACGCGTAGTTTTCGCAATATCGAATTTGTCCACCTTTCGTGAAACACCCTGTATATATATATATATATATATATATATATATATATATACATATATATGCCGATACATATATATATATATACGTTTTGCCGAACATGTTTACGCCCAAGTTTAGCACTAGCGTTCCGAGCCAGATGCCAAAGCTTCAGCACTACCGCTGTTTTATCCAAAAGTTATGTTATTTTCTGAAATTTTCCATGGGAAAACTGCGGCCGACACAGCTCTCGATTACACGAAGATCTATGGCGATCCAGTTACCGAAAACGAGCAAAAATGGGCCCCATCTTCAGGTTTAAAATCTTACAAAATAACTTATAACTTTTAAATGAAATAGCGGTTAGTGTTGAAACTTTGGCATCTAGTTCGGACCGCTAGCGCTACATTTGGGCGGTGAATGAACGTTCGGCAATGCGATGTTTTATTTTTGCGGTGCAGGCGATGCAGGATTAATGCACCTTTGCATTTATTGCATTAACATACAAAAAATCTAAATTGTTTTGGGGACTGGCTTTACATAAATTACATGGCGGGACCGGGACATCGACGCCTTCTCTGATCGGCCAGCTCCGCGCCTCTGACTAATTGGAACATGACAGGAGGCGGCGATGTCCCGGTATTGTACCGGGTAGAGTGCCTTCTATGACATGAAGGAACCCTAGTACCGGGACATCGACGCCGTGTAGATGAGTGTGTCATTGGGTGCCATTAGGTGTCCCTGGCCGCCGGGCAGTTACCGACCCGCAGAGCAGACGCTTGTATGACGTCACGTCGAGGCATCAGCCAGAATAAACCGATTCCGCTACTTCCTCAAACGTCCGTTTGGCTGTGCGTCGAGCGGCGTGCAAGAAGCAATACACACGTTTTGTGCTACCCGTGGTAGCGAGGTCATGATGCGTTTGTTGTCGTGTATTGTAGTTATGGTCCGAAAATTGAAGTTTCACGAGCGAAGCTCCTGAAAAAGGTTGATTTCATATCATGGGAAGTCGACAACAACCTACACGAGGTCAAGGTGATGAGGAAATACTTCATACAGAAGCGAGGAGGACTACACGAAGTAAGAAAATCGCCGGTGGTTCTCGGCGTCTGTTTTCGCGAGCTTGCTTTGACGTTGGCGTGTGGTTTTGCTAATAAATAATGCATTTTATTGCAGGTACAACAAGCTCTCGAGGGCCATCCGTGATTTGGCGAGAAAAATTAAGGAGCTTGACCCAAAGAGCCCGTTTCGTGCGTACAAGCCACCTCTGATTTGCTGAACAAGTTGTGAGTAGTCATTCCTAAATTACAGAGGTATTTCGAAAGTAGCTGGAATTGTGTTACACGACTTACAAGGTACAGCAGTGTGGCCGTAGACACTTAAGATAGTCCGCAAAACTGAAGTTTCGAACACTAAGAGTTGTTACTCTAGTCTAGACTCAGGACCAAGTTTTACAATAAGTTTGTCCCCATTATTTTTGTTAGGCAGCGCCTATTCTCCCGGCAGCCGGGAGAATAATTTCCCCGAAATTCTGCCTGCAGTTACCTCCCTTGACTGTCTGAAATCACGTGGCAACTATCGGTAGAATACTTGCCTTCTTATACTCCCACGGCATTTCGTGGAAACACGTTTCATGGGCAACTTTCCGTGGATACACGTTTCATGGACACACGTTTCATCGACACTAACGTTTCATCGTCACTCGTTACGCGAATTTCATGCTTTATGGACATTTCGTCGCGTGTGTATCACTGAGGCGGCGTGTTAACCTAACCGGCCCACCCGTACACACCACCCACGCAGCGACAGTCTGTGGCGGCTCGTTACAGAAAAAAAAGCTAATCTGAGCTGTCGAAACAATCTGTTCATGAAACGTCATTTATTGAACTGATTGCCACCGCCCATGGGAGGCTACGGCCGTTAGAATTTTGAGGAAATATTCTCCAGCTGCCGGGAGAATAGACAATATTATTTTTTATTATGCTTTTTATTATGCTGCTTGCATAATGTGAACTTGCAAAACATGCATAAAAAAGTAAGCTTAGGCTGTTTTTAGCAAATTGGGTACAGGGACGGGTAAAGTCGGGGTACAGGTAAAGTCGGTACGCTAGCAATCTTGCAATAACAATACAGGAGAAATGATGCCTCGGTTATATGGACACCTCCATTTCCCCCGACAATCGTCCATAATGTGAGTGGACCATAATAACAAGACAAAAATGCATGTAGTTATCCAATTCATCCCCAAAAACTCTTTTCTATACAGTGGTGTAGCTATATTAACAGGGTCTGTATTAACGAGACATGACTGTAGTTGTCCCTCTTTTCCCTGGCCATGAAGGCAAGTTTTGAGTAGCAGGTACACTGAGCTTTTATGGTATAGGCAAAAGCCTTTCTCTGTCATCGGGACTTTATAAACCGAATTGAGCATTATTATTATTATTAGTAGTATTATTATTATTATTGTTATTATTATATCTGTCAGACTAGCTCTGACGAAAATTAGGTTCAGGGCATTTAATTTGGTTGAACAACTTTCAGCAACTGAAGTTGAAACAAATGGGTACAGCTATTGCGAGTACTTTGCATCATAAAATATCTCACAGCAGAAGACAGCAGAAGCAACCCCACGACCATCTGCGAGGTAGAAAATAGACAATCAAAGCGTTCATCAGCCTCTCTGGTCGATGTCAGACACTCGAAAAAAATGTTTTGTGGGACACAGTTCCCTCTTTACACTTCTTGGTTCTAACAATCACAAGTGGCTCAGTCATGGTCAACTTTATGTGCCAACACATAGCCTCCGGGATTCTCTCGCCTGGGAACCTATCATTTTTACCTGGCCTTACCGTTCACGGCCTCATTGTTCATATTTTCACGTTACAATATTTATGCCATTTGCCTTTGCACAGCATTTAATTACTTTGACACAAAATTAGGTACTCAAAAACCATGACCGTGATTGTGCCTTTTTTTTCTGTCAGGAATGGTAGAATGCATTCGCACTGGTCTTTTGCATCACTCAGCTGTGTCTTTTCTTCATTAGCTACGGCGGTGAGATGTCTGAATAACCTTTAAATGCAGCGACAACGTCAGCACTCTACCTCTTTTATAGCTCACTGACGTGTGTAAGAAATGCAGTCATGCTGTTCGTCAGGATGATCCTATTTACCAAGCTTTGCAGCTGGGACATGAGAAAGTATGTACGTAAAACATGTTGAAGCTTTGTCTCCGTGTAAAGCAGCAAGACTTTTAGCAAGAAAAGGTTTTGTAAGCCCCATCCTGTGTGATGCGGGCGGACCTGTGCAGCTGTGAATGTGAGCTTCTCAACGGAAAGGCCCGAAGATGAAATGCACACCGTGTGACAACTAACACGTCTCAAACTGGAGAATTATTTCAGGGTGTCGATGAGATTTCATCAAGAATTCTAAAATACCCTGGGACGAGATGCTGTAATCCTCAACTAGATACAGCTTTCTCAAATGTCCTTCCTTCATTTTGGTTTCTTTATACAATTCAAAACATTGGTGTAGAAGTTTGTTTTTGTTTCGTTGAGAATGCAAAGCATTGTTCGAACGACATTCCGCTTGCGGTGCTTATGATCAAGGCTGTAGGCGACTGGTAACATCTGTTTGCTTTACCGACTCTCAGCTCCTGGTTAGCTCAGCTGGTAGATTGTGCCGCTACTTTTGGAGAGGCCCTGAATTCGAATCCCGGATCAGGCAGATTTTTTTCAGTGGCCAGGAGGCACCTATAGAGGGCATGAGTTGTGCTCCATTTCAGGTGGAAGCAAATTTATTCTTACGTAAATCTTTTCTGCTTTGGGGACTTTCCCTAAAAGACGTTATATCAGGGCTTCTCTTTATGATGTTCAATAATCCCTACACGCAAACACCGCCGGAGGAGTCCTAGACTTCGTCAGATACGTCGTTGAGGTGAATCAAGATGGCTGCTTCCCTCATATGAGGACAATTGTTTTTGAGGGGCATTTCAGGAGATGAATGGGAGGGTGAATGACCCGACCAAAGAAAATTAATCGCTTCCTGAAAGGGCCTGAAGTTCAGGATGGATCAAGTCGAAGAGATTTGGATACCAAATGTGGTCAAAACCAAGCTGGCCAGACTCTTCAGGAGAGGGAAGAGAGAGCAGGAAAGGGAAGAGAGATAACAAAGAAGCTATAACTGATGGCTCACACTCTGCGAAAGCGCCCAGGGTGTGACAGCACAGGGATGATAGCTACTGGGAAAAAACGAAATGGAATGGCAGAACTTCTGAGATGGTTCTGAGGAATATTTATCATCTTTAGTAATATGCAGTGTTATAATACTTCAATAGGTTTAATACTTCGATAGTAATACTTCAAGTAGGTTTAGTAAACTTGTACTTAATGTACATTATCTAAGTATGTACTTATACTTTGGTTAAGATATTTTTTTCACAAGGGTAGCTTTCGAGAAAGTACAACTCCCAACTTAAAATACATACCCCATATTTGATATTGTTAATTTTATATACACGAAGATGATGCTTTGCCACCAAAGCAAGTGCCTTATAAGTTCATTGTGTTATATAGTTCGTGCGAGCGAGAGTAAAACTACTATGTGGCCGCTGATCTGTCCAATATTCGCCTCCATTCCCGAAAATAAGGGATGCACTCTCGATTACCCCTGGGGAAATACACAGCAGTTAAAGAAAAAAAGAAACACTGCATAGAAGAATGAAAAGGGCATTATTGAAGATTCTGTTAAAAGACGCACCTGTACTTTACTTTGAAAGTTCATTGTATATATAGCACTTCAAGTATATCCGGCACGCCCGGTGTACTTATCTAATTTACTTGAAATGCCTAACCTCTCATTTACTTTGCTTGCTTCAAGTACTTTTTAGATGTACTTTACCCAACACTGGTAATATGGAGCCTACGATTCCAATTTCGACTGCATTACGACCTCTTTGCTAAAGTGTCTTACGACAAAAAAACACTGTCATGCTGGCGCCGTCTATGCGGTGCCCCAAAAACTGCATTTCACTAGAGAGAAAGTTTTGCAGTATTTGATAGATCAAATGTACTTGTTACCTGCGAGAAGTGGGCGTTTATAACATTGTGTAAAGGTTTTCAAACCAGTGGTGAAAGGATGATGCGCAAAAAAGATGGGAAATGTACGTAAATCGCAAGTGTTCCACGGCTGCCCGATAGATGGCGCCAGTGCACTCGTAGGAGTGTTAAAATTTTCTATTTAAATTGCTATTTAACAGGGAGTAAAGTTGTTAGAGTGTTCGTAGACCTCTGTTTCAGCCCGCAGCTGGGTCCTCTTCAACGAAGAAGCCGCCACTCCGCCTGCGCGTCGATAACCTTGATTGTAGAGTTCTGGGTATCGCAAGCGGATTGCGGAGAGCGTTGCAGGACGGCGGAAGCGATCTACGAAACTCCTTCCTATTAAAGGAGGGCCCTGCAACAACTTTTTGAGCTGGTTTTTAATTTCCACCGAGCCTGAGCGCACTGAACGTAGTAACTGAATGAAACTTTTCTTTTCTCAAATTTTGAGCTTTATTTTACAAAGTTGCCTGGGCGAATGGGAATTACAAAAACAAGCACGCATCAACCTCCTTCGCAACGTCGTAGGATGCTGGCTTGAGTGGCCGTGAACTAGAGGAGGGGTAGGTGAGCTCAGCGAGCGCTCACGGATGCCGCACTCCGTGTCGACTGCTCGGAGGGGGCGCCACTAAAGCATGTTCTGGATGAGGCTGTAAGGAAACGGGTGGACAGAGCGGTTCGCATTGCATTTGCTGCGCGATCAAAGACTGCCTGCGCGCAACACTTCACTGGCCACAAACGACAGCAAACACGGGGTAAAGATCAGTTCAGAACGGGAGCCACTTCGCGCTGCCATACCGCCAAATGGCCAGATCACCAGCAGGGCCTACGCCGAAGCGCTTGCCACGACATCAGAACCGGTCGGATCCCCGACCGCAGCCCACGCCGCGTACACCCGTGACCTTTCTACGCTCGCCATTCGTCGGCGCCCTCATCCCACTAGCCCTTTCTAGTATGCGCCGTTTTTTCCGCCGCTTGGTGGCGAGGTGGCGCTCGACGGAGTCAGACGGGGCTGGCTTTGGGGCGCATTGCAAAACGCCAAACCAGGGAGTGCAAGGAGACATGGGTGGGCGTCATTTGAGGGCAGGGAAGCTGCGAGCAAGATAGAATTGGAGGATCGGTTGAGGCAAATGGATGGGAGCAATGGGCACGAAAGGTTTTTCAGCTTTTTATACATGAGGAGTATAGACACAAAGCGGAGACAGCGCACTAGGAGATTAAGAGGAAAGTTTTAGGCTATAGTGGGGTTACGGAAGAGCAGGTCTCCGTTAAGAAGAAAGTTAAGGCCACAGAAAGAGATCGGTGGCTAGAGGGAATGCAGACAAAGAGGGCTCTGGAAAGCTGTAGATTAAACAAAACAGTTATTGCCAAAGAAAGCATTTATGATAATTCTAGGTGAAGCTCATTGTTATTGGAGGCAAGGACAGGTGTTTTGCGAACCAGAACATACAGAGCGAAGTACCAGGAAATGGATACAGTGTGCGCTGCTTGTGGGAGAGGTGGACGAGACGGCTGAGCACTTGATACTCTACTGTAAAGGGCTTCACCCTATGCCTACCGAAGACAACATAGATTTAATAAAGTCATTGGGTTTTAGAGACAGCGAAGGAAAGGTGGATTACAAGACAGTAGAGATTACCAAGCAAAGATTAAGTGAATGGTGGCAGAAAGCACGAGAAAACTAGGTATTTTTCTTATTAACTGATGGCAAGGGGGTTTTATAGCCTCACTTTCTGTTCAGTGCGGAGTGCATATAGTTTTCACATTTAAATATTCTAAGCTTAAATGGTAAGACAAATTGGCTAGGTGGCGTAAGCTACCGCCCGATCCAAAGGGCTCAGCCGTATTCATCCATCCATCCATCCATCCATTTTGTTTTCCGTACTTTATAGACTGCATTTGTGTCTTTTCTGATCTAAAATACTGAACAAAACTACTTTCGTGCATAATTGAAACGGTTCGCGACACTTATATTTTGTATCTCGACTAAAAGAAAAAAGCTGAAGCGGCTCCGACCAGTAGTAAGGCCAGGACCTAAGATGTCACATATCGCGCGGTTTCCCACCGCGGGTCGCCCTCGTAGGTGGAGGAGGTTCCGCGTCGTCCGGTTAAAATATGACGCACTGATATTTAGTTACTCTCTCCGTGCCCGCTGGCTGGCCCGAACCCCAAAGAGACGTGGAAATCGCATAAAAGGTAGACGCTTAAATATGATTCCGAGGGTGATTGCATTATATACAGGGTTGGTGGTATCATCTCACTGTGATTTTATATAAAGGAAGAGAAACATTATAATCGACGAACAGTACCAGTGTAAAGTATGAAGGAGTGGGTTGGCCGAAATGTCCACCAAATAGTTGGCACAAATAAAAAGTTTACATCATAAAAAGAACTTCCAGAGATAGTTGGATCCCCGCTAAAGTAGAGTGTAAAGGGGAAAAAAATTCCTCTTTAGAGGGGTTTATTAAAGGTAATGTGTAGTTAAATAAATGAGTAGAAGAGTAACTATACCCGTTTTCACCTCAAGGAAACAGTAAGTTTTGCGCATGTTCATCGCCGCACGAAATGGTTATATCAGATTCGGTTGTCGGAGGCACAGGCAGTCTCTTTTGGCGTTTGAAACGTGTACTCCATGATAAACTAACGTGTATCCACTCCCAAATGCTACTAAATATATCTTAAATTTCCACCTAAAGGTGAAAATTAGTAATCATCCGCGAGAAGCCGGACTTTTTTTTCCTACGGTTCTTGAGGTGAAAACAGGTATAGTTAGTTTGATGCTGCCTCAATTAGTTTTAGGTATTACTTGAATCCGCTGCCTGCCAAACCGAGTTACAAACTCCCACGTCTCTAAAGCCGAGCTCCACGCCGTCGTGATGGCTGCGAAGCGAAGCGCCGACCTACGGATCTTTTCGTGGCGCGTTCGAAACACGGCCGAGGTTCCCCGCAGTCTGACGGAAACTCAATGTGGAGAAGGCGCCGTGTTACCGAGATTCCGGTTCCACGTCAAAAGATCCCCAGTTGGTCGAAAATGGATGCTCAGTCCTCCACTGGGACGTGCCAGATGCCCGTCCTTGGTTTTGCACGTAAAACTTGCAGCATTTGACTGTTCGACTGAGGTGTCCGGCAAATTCACTTGTACACGCGTATTGACTCTGGGTCGACCAAAGAGCAGCGATCTGCTTTTCGTCTTCACTTGGTCGCTGCAGGGAAAGTTTCAATATCGGTTTTCCTGTTTGGCCCTAATTATGTTGTTTTCACAAGTCAGAGATCACTCCATGAGCCGCACGTTGGGACGCGGAGGCCCGTTGTTGGGCCACCCGGACGGACCGGCGGCACGTGTTACGTGGCATTGCGTTACTCTATAGTGCGCACACAGTTACTCTTGCCACAGGGGACTACAAACGTTTTGGCTAAGGGGTCGAATTGAGGGATCCATCGCAGTCTTGAGGGCCGGAAAGTAAACGAGTAAATAGAAACAAGGATATACTAAATAAGTAAACCTAAGTAATGCAAATTAAACGAGATTAAAAACGAAATGCGAGATGAGTGAATACATATACTTTATTTCTAAATTCAATATGTTGCTAATTATGACATAACAAGATAATTGTGAACCAGAAAACTCACCAGGCATAACTCGAAGTGCTCGGTCAGTCGCGCAACGAGGCAAACCGCATGAAAGCGACGGGAGCAAGCGACCAAGGCAATGAGCGACGTTTCTCTGTTATAGAAGTCAAAAACCGAGCGACGCGACGAGCGACAATCAGAAATCTTCATCGCTCGTCGCTGACTCTCGTCGCTGTCGCCGTCGCTCGTCTCGTCGATCGCTAAATCGCTTACATGCGGTTCAGCATTTAGAGTTCCTCGAGATCGACAAGTTTTAGAACCACTGCTAGTTGCTCTACTTCAGTTTCAACAAAAACATGTTGCTTTTTCTTCCCACGCTCGACGTGATTTGCAGCGCTGATCAAACGAATCCGAGCGGAAGCCTCTATCCATATGTGCAATATGGCCGTCGCCGTGATGGCGCTGCGAGCGTCATCTGCTCCAGCTTGTCATCTGTTACCACGGCGTCTGCTCCAGGCATCGTGATCGCTACGTGATGACGCCGCGCTTTTGGCTGCACTGCCCGACAGGTTCATTGATAAAAGCGCAGCGCGGGTCGGCTACTTTCTCACGCTCCCGGTTTATTTCTGTCCTGCCGCGGGGTTTGGTGCACGAACTTGGGACGCTTGAAACGCCGCGCTCGGGGAGGGGCGTGGAGAATGTTACATAAAGCCAGCGCTAACTAACCGTGCGCGGGGAAAGGCGGTATTCATTCGTTTGACGTTTGGCGGAGGAAAGGAGGGGGGGCATGCTCGAAAAATCTGTCGTCCCGCGCCGACCCCGAAATATCGACTAGTTAAAGCGCAACTGGGTTATGGATATGGGGTTATCGATGCGGGCACGCGTGCTCGACGCGGTGTTACGTGGTCGTGCCCACGTGCGCCGTGGGGCTGTCGCGCGCGGGGTTTGCGCATATGGCACGCTCGCGATGCAGATGGCCGAGGTTTGGACGCGTGCTGCTGCCTCCCTCCCTCCCTCCCTTCTCGCGTTCCTATTCTGGGGTTCAGACCCCTGGTTACTGTGATGCCTTGATTGGATTGTCAGCGGTTCAATCGTTTTGTTCGTCTTTTCTTTTTTTTTTGTATCGACTTTCTTTTTTTGCATGCGTGATTTCTATTGTTGAGAAGACACCTGTGCTCTTTTGTATCCATGAGAACATTTAGTGGGAGCACGTTTTTGGAAACCTGGCACTTTGCCTCCAAATATTTCTTTTTTTCTTTCTCAATTGTTTGATACTTTCTTAGATAACTTAGCTTGTGATAATGTGGCACGTTTATCGCGTCAGTGTGTGTATTCTGTTGATTGATGGATGTGTGGGGGGGGGGGGGGGAGGCTTAGCGATAATTTTTTTCATAGACAAAATCTTTTATTTTTTTAACTTCTGGGGTTTTGTGTATTCATACTCTCAAGTAATGAATGCACCAGCTTCGAGCACCTCCGTAGTAAATCGCAGCGTTATAAGTTAAGAAACAGATTTTTGCGGTCAGTTTTAAAGTGCGTTCAATCCATTTCACCCACGCTATATATTTGTGTGTACATGCAGTGTGACCCCGGCTTCACATATGATCTGTAAAAACTAAAAGCGATCATGAACGCCTGTGTGGCCCTTCGAAATGGTTGGACATCGGCACTCCATTCCACGCGCGGTTATCCCGTGGGCACCGCCATTTCGGTGCCAAAGCAATTTAGGCACGGTGTCAGGACGCTCGGGCGTTATCGTTGTTCTTTTTCGCGAACCGTTTTGACATTTCTGGGGGACGGAAGAGCGTTTCTTGCGATTTTGGATAAAGGTTCAAGGTAACTGGCAACCAGTGATGTCACTTGGGGCAGGGAGTCGGAGTCGCAGCTGGTCATGAGAACGCGGGGTGGTGGGTGGTGTCGCGGTGCCGCTGGCCCCAGTGACGCAGCTGCTGACAACCATGATTGTAAGCACCGAGATGACTGAAGTTGTCGTTACTCTGAAGCGGAGCTTTTCTTTTAGTGGCTCTAAATCTGAGCAACAATAAAATACAAAACTTTTTTTTTTTTTTTGCGGTTTGAGGAGGGCATTTATATTTTCTGATTAAAACGCTCTGATACGTGTTTGCAGGCACAGTCTTGGCCTGATTGCAATCAAGGAGAACCTGGAGATCTGCGACAAGGTCTCCGCGTCTTCTTTCTGCAGGTGCGGGCCCCGTGGTCCTTTTTGTTTTGTTGCTTGTATGAACGACTAACCAGACACTGATTTTTTTTTTTTTTATTCTTCGGTATTGTGCGAATGTTTTAATTTTCACAAAGACTGAGACTTCAAAGATATAGCATAATATTGATCACGATACAGTAATGTCTCGTTAATATGGACATCTCCGTTCTCCCAAAGAAAGCGTCCGTAATGTTAATCGTCCATAATAATGAGCCAAAACTGGATGCATTTACTCGGTTTGTCCCCGAAACCTTTGTCTAAAAGCGGCGTAGCCATATAACTGAGATATGACTGTATGTTTCTTTGATCGCGTTTCTTGTATTTGTATTATGTTTGGTAATCATTTCTTAAATGCGCTGTCCAAGTTAGCCGCCTAAGAGTACGAAGTTAGTAGCCTCTTTGGTGCGTATTCCAGTGTGGATCGTATTTAGGTAAAAAAAAAAAAAACTTTCGAAATCTGGTTTAACTGCAATTACTGAGCTGTGGAAGCATGAAAGAATTAGTACAATTATGCATTATACTTTTGGAAGTGATGTAATTACTTCACAATAACTTTTGTTGCCCGAATTCAGTGATATTAATTAGACACACCTTTTTCTCCGGTGAAATGTATCTGTCCGAGCGTTACAGAACTCCATGCATATACTTCTATTTTATATTTCGTCCTTTCGTTTTATTCAATCTATTAACCGCACGATAAAAAGCCGAGTTTGGAATGACTAGGGGTCAACTGTTTTCCTAATTCTTATAGATCTCAAATAATTGTAAACGTTTGTTTTATTATAGCAGTCCAGAGTGAACGTGAAGTTCTTTGAAAGTACGTTTTCACGTGTTGCTGGAAGGCCAGATTAGCTAGACTGCTGTGTTCTTCCTTTCTTTATCAGCGACTTTAATGATCTCCAGCGTTGCAGTGTCACTTCAGCAGTTGGTGTAATAGTAATGAAAATCCCGCACTTACTGGTACTATAACATAGTGAATACGTGTACAATCACAAATATATTATTCAAAGAGGAAATTTTTTAGTAATTTCAAAAATGAGAAGCGTGGCGTCGACCTGAGACAGCTCTAGAGAGCTCAAAGATAATCTCCTTGGCACAGAGGAACTTCATGCCCTCTATCAAGCCGCTGCAGCCGCTGATAGCTGCTGAGCGACACGGTGGCGCCACGTCGTGGCTGGCGGGAACACTACTTTGCTTTCTGGCTGGTTTCGGTTTCGGGGTTTCTGCCACGCGGTAACGTGAGCGCTTGTTTGTTGACGCGCGGGCAGACGTAAGAGAGAGGTGTTTAATTAAATGGTTACGGTTCTTGACATGTGTTTTATCACGCGCGTTGCCTTTTCTTTAAACATTTTTAACATTGTAAAAACAATAAAAAAAGCGACCAAAAACGTTTTTTTGAGGCTTAAAATACATTTAGAGAAACTTGATCAGAACGACCAAATAATTATACCAACAATACAAATTAGAAAAAAAACAATTTGATTTTAAAAAATTGTCCAGATGAAGTATGCAATTGATATCATGTAAACCTATTGAACTGATGCTGTAAAAGGTAACTTGGGTTTGAAAATTCGGAGGTTTATAGTTTGAAGTCATAAGGGGGTGTCCGAGTCGCGGTTCGAGCCAAATAATTCTGCGTCGTTCTTAGACCTCATAGCAGAGAGGAGATGCCATAATATACCGGCTTTATGTGCAATTTTGGAGGTGAATGTGAGACTCGGCTTTTGATTTGGAGCGGTATTCGCACACCCCTGGTCATGGGAGAAATAGTAAACTTGTGAGCGCAATCATTTCATTACCTAAACTGGACCACTTTTTTATATAAAAGAACTAAAGAATAGTGAACAGGGATCCTGATTTCAAAAGCAAAAGGTGTGAGGCTCTCGTGCAATGTAGGCTGTATTCTTCCGTGGTGAAGCATTAGTTCCTCCTCCAGTGGAAGGCTTTGTGCGATGATCTTCTATTGGTGTCTTCTGTTCCTGCCTTAGGAGGAGACTTCCAGTGATCATGGTCAGAAATCAGATGGCCCAACAAATCAAGATGGCGACCCAGTTTGTGGAGCAGGGACGTATCCTTGTCACGCGTCATATGCTGAGGGGACCCCACTCCCCAGCAACCCAATAGAACACGCGGGTTGAAGCTGTGCCTTATTTGCGGAAACTTTTAGACATAACAGGACGATGCGTGACGGAGATGGCCTAGTTACCGTTCTCAAGTTCGAGAGCTTGTCTAAACTCTTGGAGCAGGTTCGCCGAGTTGTGTTTGAATCAAGGGTCTCGCCGTGAAATGAGTAAAAGCATCCGGCGCCACCGCGTAACAAGCTTACATTTTATTCAGGGTGTATTTTAGTTGCTGATCTTAACTTGTGAAAGTCTCGTTTGAGATGGACCTTCTCTTCATTCAACCTAGGCTCTCTAGTCGGAAGTCCAGCGAAAGTCGTGCTTGTGGCGCCATCTCCGGACAAGCGCAGCGATAACTGCGTCGCCGGCTTTCATTTTGACCGAGTGCTTGCGGCGCCTATCGGCGGATGGCGCCACAGACGCGACTCTCCAGTCTTCTCTCTACTTCACACGGCTCGGTCGTGTCCGCAGGCGCCCGTCGTCGAAAATGTCACAAATGTTCTGATCTTTCGCAAAAACAAAAACCTAAAAAAAAAACTTTTTTGAACAGTTTGGTTGGGACACGCGTGTCCAAAAATAAACTTTACGCGAAAGAAAAAAAAAATAATAATTTTAGAGCAATATTGACGGCGAGAGATTTATTTGAAATTCTGCACAGAAAGTCCATAACGTCAGGGAATGGTCATTCGCTTTTTTCCCCCTCAATGTGAAGGCGAAGCCAATCCAGCTCTCCTCCACGCGCCCGAAATGCCGAGAGAGAAAACAAGTGGAAAGAAGGTGACTACCCACTAAATGGTGTCTCGTGCCGTCACTATTGCGTTTTTTATTTTTTTTTCGCGTAAAATGATTTTTTTGGCAAGCGTGGTCCAACCAAACTGTTTACATTTTTCTTTTTGTTTTGTTTTAGGGGTTCTTTAATATTTCGCACAATGTCAAATTCACCACCAAGGTCCACCTTTGACGAACCTTCTAGCTATGTATATGCAGGCGCAGATTTTGCCGGCTCGTATTACAGCGAGCCTCTCGATTCACAACCTTTGTAAACGTGGACAAAAGACCCGACAACAACGAGGCATAGGCCTCCTGCGCTGAAGCTTTGAACACACCGCAGCGCCCTCGTTTTGGGTAGTACAAGCTCACCTGGATTGAGCCTCGCACTATTTATGGCACGTTGGTCGAGCTTTTAATTCTGCCTGGTGCTGAAGAACGAAAAACACCTTTGGACGCCAAAAATCGGCCAGACTCAACGCTTCAAGACAATCAAAAGTGCCAAATTCATGACACCACCGCTAGGGTACGCGTCTATTATCTCTGGGTGGTGACGTCGAAACACCTGTGCCGCGACGCTTTCATTTTTATTTTTCTTTGTCATGTCTACTTTGGAACGCGTGGAACGGCATCTCATGGCTCGCGCTCTTAGCGTCTTAGCTTTGACGGCGTTCGAATTTTTGTTGTTTCTTTATATTTTCATCGTGATCTCGCGCTCCGCACCAGAGCAGGCACACTTCTGCATGCCTGACAGTTTGAGACGCTCGACTTTGTACTACCCAAAACAAGGCCTAACAAGTCCCATTTCGCAGCACCCCTGGGCAGACGCAGGAGGCCCATAGATAGGATGTTTTCGGCAAACTTCCTCCTCCCTGCAGCAGTATAAGCCCACAGTAGCTTTTAGTTAGCGGGAAGCGGTTGATTTGAGGGCGCCGTTTCTGACGTGTGGTGCGGTGAATGCTCCTTGACGCGGTGGGGAAGATGTGCGCATCGGCCCCGACCTGGTCACCGACCCGGCGTTTCTGGTCTCGAGGCAGCTGGAGGACTTCGTCACCTGGGCTGACTCGTCCGCCATCAGGAAACACGTAGCCGAGTACAACGACATGGTACGTGCCGCACGCTTTCGGCCAGTCTGGTGAATTAATTATAGCGAGCTTCGAAGGTTGATTGCACGGTATTGGTTACGGGACTGATAAACTTCGTGAGTTTACGAGTTCGTCGCCTCCGATAAGCAAAATATAGAGACAATGGACCTTTTTCACATACCGACGGCACCAGGCGGTGGCTGCACGAACTAAAAATCGAGGAAGGGACCTACCTGCGCTACCAATCGATAATGCGAGCTACGCTACCAGTTTCTTCGTTCTCTGAGCAGCGGGGCGTGCCCAACGCGCCGTCCAAGTGGGGCATCCGTGGCGTCCACTTAAACGTCGTAATATTCTTTCCGTCCGCTTTCTTTTTTGCGTAACACAATTATATGTATGCTGCAATTACGTTTTCTACTCGCTGATCCACAGCCTCCTTCCGAATTTCCTCGATTTTTCGTGCACACTTCCGCCGCTTGGCATCGGGCGCTCGCGCGTGCGCCGAACGCTTCTCGGAAAAGGTCCATTGATATGGAAGCTGAAGCGGTTTTGTGTTTGAGAAAACACACTTAAATCGTCTTCATTTGACCTCCAAAACTTCAAATATCATCTTTTTTTAAAGATTGGTTGTTTAGTTGTTTTTGCACGACGGAAAACAGCAAGCATATTCTGGACATTGGGCATTCGAAATAGACTTCATGTGGGATAGGTTTACTTCACGTGCACGTGACGAAACCGAACGTGCGAAGCCCGTTTCAGCGCACCTTGGCGACCGCTGCGGCTCTCGTGAACCAATCAGAGGGACAGAGCGAGGCACATGACGGTGCTTTGACACGTGCTTCGCTCCTGTGTTTTGATTGTCTTGGTGGGGCCGTAGCTTTCGCCGTTCATCCGGTTATGCTGAAACTTCGATACGGGACTTTTCTCTGCTCTGAACCGGACGAGTCGCCGCGGAGTTTCGAGGCCGGGCATTTCGGTACTCGCGTGTTCTTAAGCGCAGAATTTTTTTTTTTTTTTGCGGTATGTATTAAAGAAAATTAAATATGATTGGACGTCGTAGGGTCCAGGTCAGCGGAGTACGTCGGATCCGGAATTCGGACGCAGAAATCGTGCGTATCGGGGGCAGTTTTAGGCCCCAAAAGGGCGTCCGCTTTGATATCACGTGGGAAGGAAACGGTAGATGCGCCGAAATGACCGCCTACTAACACGACCGCCTAGCAATAAGGAACTCGTGCCGAAAGGTACGAGTCGAATCGTACCGGTACTGAAATGTTCGATTTCTATTTTATCGCGGCATGAGTGCCGGAAGGGCAAACCAGCAGCAGGATTCAAAAGCGGAAAAGTTCGAAAGCTTAAGTGTTTTTGGCGTTCTCACTTTTTTTCTTTTTCCCCAGTTTTGTAGCAAGGGGCACACGTAGAGGCAAGTTGCCTAAAGTACTATGACAGAAATGCTCAGATGGGGGTTGTTTGTTTGCAATGCTACCACGAGCCTGAATTCAGCGTGCATTGTGCTGAATTGTCGGATGATCTCTACGGCCGAAAATCATTTCCGCTGCGCCGAATTCCTATACAAAGTTTGGAAAATGCATTCGAATCTTGATAAGAAAAAAAAAAGGGGGGGGGGAAGATTACGTAATTATAAGTACAAGATGTCTTCAACTGTGTCGACCCTATTCTAAAATCCTAGCAAAATGATATAAAAAGTAGCTTGGGTTGAATGTTTGAGATAAGTACAAATCTAGCGAAACCCCTTTCCCCCCCCCCCTCGCTTTTTTTTTTTTTTTTTTGCTGTGGTACACGCGGGTAGAACGTAGGTGCGGTGTATCGATCGACAGGACGCATAACGAAATCTTATTGATTGAGAATCCTTTTGCCGCGTAACATTGAACTAAATAAAAATAAAATGTATTAAAACAGGCAGCCGGTACGTAATATTATTGTCTACTGCCAAGGATGTGCGTTTGTAACTATGTTCCTCGTATTGGATGTATACAGTATTTGCATTTTGTTTGTATCGAACAAGCTTACCACTTTCTCTCGTTCTCTCTTTTTTCTTGTTTTTTTCTTAATTCCAGAGGGACGATTACGACCTGCTCTGAGCTGTCCTAACCTTGAAGTGGAGCCGTGCATAGTGTGCCCGGAGGGAGGCCCTGCTCGGCGTGCACCTCCTCTGACACACGGCCGTGTCACAAGGGCATTCCGATGGACGCTATAAGGCTGGTTCGACGCTTCTCAAACTGCAGAGGCCCCCTGAAAGGACCGTGGGAGAGGGTTATTGATAAACATTCATCAGCATGTACATATCAAATAAAGAACGGAGCCATGTGTTTTGCTTGTGTTTTTCTGCGTTATTTGAATGATTGTTTGTAGGGAGAACACGAGTTGTGTAGTTCGCGTGATGTTGCCCGTGGCGGACGTTTCCGCAACACATTCTGAAACACATTCTTCCTATCTGTTTATCTTTTTTTTTAAGTCTGTAAACGACTAAGAAATTTAGTCTGTAAACGACTAAATTTTCGCGAGGACCTAATTTTCGCGAATCGCCTACAATTCGCGAAAAAACGTTACGGAAGCTACACTCGATTCGCGAAAATTAGAACCCGCGAATAATTTCAAATTTTCAGCTTTGGCCCGATTCGCGAAAATTTGAGCCCGCAAAAATTAAGTCTTTTACAATATACATAAAAAAAATGTTGCGCACTTTTGCGTATTGTTTATTTTGTGAAAGGAAGCAATTTATTCCGATGAAAAGAAGCACTGTGTTTAGCGGTGATAAGAAGAAGCACTGCATTTAACGGCAGAAGTGCAAGCCCTTTGCACGAAGCTTTAAACAAATTTATTATGGGTAAACAACAGTTTACGGGACAACGTGCCAAAATACAAAAACGTAAATATTGCGCAAAACATTTTTTTCCCTTCGGGTTAAAGGTTATGGCATACGTGCACCTATCTAAGCACTTAACAAGATGTTTAACTTTTTTGTGTCGTGTCTTTCATGTGTTTTTAGATAGTTGTTAAATGAAACATTGTATGTAACCAGCCATCCTGAGACGACAGCCTGCAGGGCGAAAAGCCCCTATGTTTATATATTTTTCTCCGAGGAAAAGTGGGCTGTAGGACCAGTGCTGAAAGCATCTCGTTTTTGAATGACCATAAGCGAAAAAAAAAAGAAAGAAACTGACGAAAGTTTAGACGTAAGCATTGCTTCAAACATCCTCTGCAGAGTTGGTTGTTCCCAAAATAGCGGCCGTTTATTTTTTCACCGTTCGGGAGTGCTAGCCGTGTTGTGTGCCTTTCAGCAATCGCCCGGTTGATCTTCGAGGTCAGCGGAACAAAAAGTGTTCACAACCTATCGCTCGCTCAGGTATGTGTGTACGAGGAGCACAGCAACGAGAAAAGCAAGTTGGGCGAGGCTGCGTCGCATCGTACTTCTCGGGGCCCTTCGAGCCGATCAATGGCCACGTGGAAATCGATGGACTAAGCTGTTTCCCAGCTGAACGCCCTCCGATTAGTCGATCGGTGTTGCTGTTTCCTTACGTGGGTCGCAGGGTGGGGCAAGGAACTTCGGACTCTTCGCGAGCGACAAGAGCTAATATCCGATAGTGGAGCAAGAGCGGCGGAGCGATGCACGTAAGAAAAGAACACATTTCGTTGAAAATAACATGGACCCTACGCCATTACGTTTGCAAGTACGGCCTCTGGGCGCCGCCATCTTGCTGCTGGGGTAGATCGTCTGATAGTGCAAGCATTGCAGAAGCCGTGGGTACGCCTCAGCAATGCTTGACTATCAGACGATCTACATGTGCACCAGAGCAGCCAGATGGCGGCGCCCAGAGCGGCGTCCTGTGCAAACGTCTATAGTACTATATGAAAACCGTGTGACGTACTGTATCCTAATGGAAGAAACAGCGTGAAAGTACAGCGGACGAAGAACAGGGACTGGCAGCGCACAGCGTTGACCATCAACTAAATGTTTATTGAAATTAACTTTTTTATTTTGATAAACATAAACTATTAGTTGACAGCGCTGTGTCCTGTCAGTTCCTGTTCTTCGTCCGTTGTCTTTTCGCGCTGTTCTTTTATTTTTTTCCCAATATGTTGTTGTATCAACCTGCCCCATTTTCCATCCTTTTACTTGTGTGTATCCTTCTAAGAGAATATACTAGGTTAATTTGATGTGTGGCGCCACCCTACTTTTCCTGCTAGGTGGCACATACATGATGTTGTTTTCTTCCATCTGTTTTTAATAATTGTACAATTGGCGATGTTTTAATCAGAATAGGTGGTGCGTAGCATCATCAATATTGTCTGCACTTTACGATTATGATATAATACGTGCATAAGGTAAGAAAGATTGTCTTCATACTGTTAAAATTCTGAATTGCGCTTATAAAACCACTACCTAATTTTCAGATTCTTCTTCATAAGGGTTCTTTCGTAGGGTATATATGAATCATATAGGTGTATCTGTTTTGTTGTTGTTTTTCTCAGTAAGGAAGCGTTATATTAGTGGCCATAACTATGGCCTTGTGGTTAGCGATGACGTTGCATCAGGGGGCTATTGTGGTGGCCTTGCTGCTGAGCACGTACATTCTGAACCGCACGCTCAGCACCACCGAATTTGTTTTTCTCGGCAAGATCAAGGAGGAATGACCACCAGCATATTGTGCGATGACGTCACTTTCAATCCATTTATAAGAGTGCTCCCTACTGTACTCACAGGGTAAGTGCAACAGGGAGGACCTTCGGTTGTGCCGCCTCCATGGCGATAGCTTCCTGTCTTCGATAACGCTCGTGTCGTGAGCCTCGAACTTACATGCGCAGCCCAAGCACGACGGAGGCAGCGAGGACTTATACTGGAGGCATTCGAAAGAGACGCCCTGCAGTTCTCATCGTGTCGCAGAAGTCCTAGCTGTTACAGACGGAAATTCCCTTGCTTTGTACAATGCCTGAAACTGCATCCTCACTAGACGGTGAGTTGGAGAGCTACAACCACACTGCAGCAATGCGGAGAGCAAGTCGTCTGCTTCTTGCGCAGGAGTTGCGGTGACGTCAGAAAGACGCCGAGCTCTGATTGGCTCAGATTAAAGGATAGTGGTTAGACCTCAAAGCAAGCTGCCTTGAGGTCTACCCACAGTCCTCTATTCAGAACCAATCAGAGCTCGGCGTTCTGACGTCATCACAAGCCATGCAAAAGAAACAGACGAACTTGCGCTCCGTTGCCACCACGACCTGAACGCCGCTGCGGGGCTGGCAGGGCCAGCACGTACTGCCGCACCCTGCACTTATGGTGTAGGGACGTAAGGACCAGGGTTGTATAGAAACTTTGTAGAAGTCATAGACTTACAGGCTGATGCGGCGCTGGGAACAGCGTTTTTTCGTTGCTACTGACCCCAGCCCCATTCAACCCCGTTTATTTCTTTGCGTTGTCCTTCCCCAGCTTTAGGTTTCTAAAGACAAACACTCGTTAAAGTTATCCCGGTGTCCTGTCTGAACACGCAGACCAACCATATCCGCCATCGAGTGCAGTGGCACTGGCAACACCACTCGATGCGGGCCTTCGCATGACGTCATCGTAGGTGGATCCCCGACCGCAGCAAACACATGGGAGTCGCCACAAAGCGGTAGACGCATACGTCTTGGCGTCGCTGCCTGCTAGCGTCGCGCACTTTGCGAGACACCGCAAGAGGCGCTGGCGGCGACGCTGGGACGCGATGCTAGGCCTGCACGCCTTGTCTTCTATCATGGTATACAATTGGCAGCGGTCAATCTCTCAAGGTTCACGATCCGCGAGGGCACCATCCGTTACACACCCCCAGTCCGGTGTTGTGATGACTCGGCAGAAAGCGCGGTCGGTGACGAGCACGGGGGTTGCGCGTGCCGGAAGTCTGCCGGCAGTCTGGCGCGTCCATGCGGGGCAGAAAGAAGCGGTCATGCTCGGCTGTGCTGGAAGGCCGGCGTGTGTCGCTGCCCTTGGGCGCGGTGCCGCATTGTGCAGTGCCGTACGCAAAGCGACGCGGTCGTCGTAGGTCGTTCCCCGCCCCTCGATCACTTCATCGCATCGCGGGGACACGGTGTGCCCATGACTACGGAGTGTTTCCAACCGCTCGATTGAGATCACGTGGGTTAATAAGCCTCATTTGCAGTACGAGCTGATAGGTATAAAAGCGTTGGTCGTTTGAAAGCGTCTTTGCCTTTCCGCTCGCCTCGTTTTCCCCCTTTCCACCCGACAACGCACGCGCACGTGCAACAGAATGCGCCCCGGGAAGTGTCTGCTATTAAATTGCGAACGCTCTCCCCACGGTTGGAGTTGCACCGTCTCTGCAATCTAGGGACAGGGCGCGGAGGGTGCCGACGACGGGCCCGACGCCGCTAATTCGCCGGACTAAATCGACTTCCTGCAAACGACCTCGGAGATGGATGATGCCCCCGCGAGTGCCGGAGACGCTTCTCTTGATGGGCCAACTTGTAGTGTGACGTTTTGTTTTGTTTGTCTTTGGTTTTTCGGGTAACCGTAATGAGCGTGTATGTAGACGAAGAAGGGAAGTTTATTATTCAGTGGCTGCATATTTGAAATAGAGGAAGAGGTTCTTTGGTTCGGGGGACCGCGGTCCTCGTGGCAGTGTGTAATTTAGCCTGGACTAGAGACTGTAATTTAGCATGGGCCGACACGAAGCTATAAATCCCTTTCCGAATGTAAGTCTAACCCACCAGCAAACATAGACGTGCATCCTAAAAAGAGCCGGAAGACAAAATTAAAAGCAAGCAGTAACTACGCCATAAACCCACAAAGTAAAGGTGAAAAAAAAAATTATCGAGGATATTGGAAAAACAAATTAAAAATAAAGTCAGGAATAAAGAAAAGAAAGTGGAGTTCAAGGCAAGTACCTGGAATACAAACCCCAGGTTGGCACGACAACGATGCAGAAAGTACTGCCCCTATAAAATAAGTTTTGGCGTTTTTATAATAAATTTTTACGTTAATCAACTACATTAGTTTATCGTAACCGATGGAGTTTATCGAATCAACGAACCAACCGTATATATTATTCTTAATTTTTTCTGGACACGGCTGTGCCAAGTGCGTTTTTGTTGGAGCCACAAGTTGATCTTCACTTGAGATCATTAGCGGTTGGTTCGTTGATTCGATAAACTCCATCGGTTACGTAAACTAATGTAGTTGATTAACGTACAAGTTTGGCCTAGTTGGTATGCAGACATTTTATTATTATTATTATGTAAACTAATGACTTTTTTATTACTAAATCTGTTAATTCTTTTTTTAATATTGTCGCTTGCTGATGGGTTTTTATGCGAGTCTAATCGTTTATACGTACGTCTTAACGTGGTGAAAGTTCAGCCGCGTAGCGAAGCAAGGTTAGCGTTTAGACCTTTTGTCAACAAATTACCCAAGCACCAAGGAGAATGCTGGGAACGTAGGTACGTACGCGCTGCAACACGCACTCACCTTATCAGTAGAACATGTTGGAAGTAACCAGTGTTGGGTAAAGTACATCTAAAAAGTACTTGAAGTAAAGTACAAAGTAAATTGGAGGTTATGTCGGGCGGAATGTCCTTGAAGTAAAGTACTATAAATACAACGTAACCTTCAAAGTAAAGTACAACTTCTTACACAATTTTTCATGGTGCTTTTTCGTGCCCCTTTGCAGTGTTCTCTGTTTTATCTGGCATGCCCCAGGGGTAATCGGGGGTGGATAATTTATTTTCGGAAATGACAGCGAATATTGGATAAAGTCAAGTGGCAACAGGGCAGTTATTTTCGGAAATGGCGCCAAATTCAGAAGTCACTCCGACTTCACAATATGGCGCCGCCTGCACTGGTTTGCACCCGAAGTTAAACGTATGCGGAGCGTAAGTTCGTCTGCTTCTTTTGCAGGGGTTGCGGTTACGTTAGAGAGACGCCGAGCTCTGATTGGCTCTGATTGAAGGATAGTGGGTAGATCTGTAGGCAGCTTGCATTGAGGTCTACCCAATATTTTTCAATCGGAGCCAATCAGAAGCTCGGCATTCTGACATCACCACAGCCCCCTGCAAAAGCAGCAGACAGACTTGCGCTAGTTCGTCTGCTCCTTTTGCAGGGGGCTGTGGTGACGTCAGAACGCTGAGCTCTAGCTTCCGAAAGCCAGTCTCTCGTGGACGAGTGTCCTCTCCTAATATTTTAACCTCCTCGCCTGCGCTGAACGAGCGAGGAGTAGAGCGAGTTCTAAATGCTGTGGGAAAGCCTCCCTCTGTAACAAAGGGAGCGATGCGTCGTCTGCTCGCATTTCTGAAAAGAGTAAAATATCCCTCCCAGTATTTCTTCAGAGTTGACAAAGTGCACATTTGTGATATAAATTTAAAGGGGCGATGCAACGATTTTTGTACTTTGTGCAAATACCGTTTAGAACGGATCCCTGACGTTAATGACATGTGAAACATGTCATTGACGTCAGGGATCCGTGTTGTCTAGTCTGCCTTTTGTCCTCGTCTTAAGCGCCATCATGTCGTCAAATTCCCAGTACCAACTAGCCCAACAATCTGCTGTGAAACACCCGTTCGTTTTTCACCACACGCAGTCGAAGTCACAGAAAAAAACCAAAGAAAAGCGAGCAGCGTTCACCCCCTCAACTCGCAGCCAGAACAAGCGGCCGCCAATGTTGATCATAGCCACGCGCTGGGGTTGGCAGGGCACAGGACACGCGCTGAGTTCCAGACATTGTTATGGTTCGGCTAGTGTCGTCATTGCCGCGATTGAACACGGGCCACTACCCGAATGCTTCTCGAGCTATCGATTATCACGAGTCCAAATAGAGTGCCCACGCAATGCTCGGGTCCAATCTATGAGCCGCATTCAAATATCGTCACTGGGCAGTACTGCGACCGCCCAGCTACGGCATCAAGTTTTGCGAAGGAGAGCTGAAATATCGTCACTGGAGGATACGGCGATCCCCCAGTTGGGCTTTTGTCCTTGAAATTACACCGCAACAAAGGAGTTTCTTGGCCAGTGGCGCGTTGCGTGCGAGTATCCTGGAGTCCCACTAGTGCCAGTATATAAGCTCGTGTAAAGGGAGAAACATTCCAATTGAATATCGTTGCGCCGCTCCTTTAACAAGACAAAATTTCGGGAATGTACTTTGAAGTCGAGAATTGTACTTTCTTCGGAAAGTACCAGAAAGAAAAAAATGTTGAGTAAAGTACACGTACATGCTCAGAGAATATACTTCAAGTAAAGTACAAGTTTTCTAAACCCACTTGAACTAGTAGTACTTTAAGTACAATGTACTGAAACTACTTCCCAACACTGCAAATGTGACGGACGCACGTGCAAAGTGCCAGTTACTGCTGCATATGCCAGCACGTGCATGCGCTTATAACTACATTTACAGCATGCGCGTTGGTGCTTGGGTAATTTAGCAAAAGGTATACGTATTCAGTTTTCCGCCGGAAAACGAGGGAAAGCGAATGGTGCGTAAACCCTTTTAATGATTTTGTTTCAACATTTGCTTGCCTGACACATCCTGGAACAAGCAAAACAAGTGGACACGGCGAACACTATAACGGCAATGACGCACGCACTGCCAAACAAGCGTTCCAAGAGGCGAAAAGACACAGAGTAAAAATATAATTACTAATAAATTGTGAAGCATATACAGGACAATTTACGCTCGATGTTCGTTGCTCAAGTTCATCGCAGCTGGAACCTATTCAAGTTTGTGCACGGATATGGCCATGTCACGGATAGACAGAAGTAATAAACAAAATTGCCTGCGTAACACACACAAAACAAAACAAAAATTAAGTTTTTATATACACTGACACGAGATGCGAGAAATTGCGAACTAACCGAGTCTCATTCACAACATTCGAAACACAGTATCGTAAGTTGATCGTCTCCACGATTGCAATGTGGGTTCGCTTTGAGATCTATAGTCTATCTATGACACAAGAATCACAAACACGTACCAATTAACTCAAGCTCTGTTTGTGTGTACGAGTCCGCCAGGCCACTTGCAGTAGCGAATCAAAGTCGCTCGGAGCTAAGCAGCTAACCCCCCCCCCCCCCCCCCTATATTTCTAGATTGCCGTATGCAGATTTCTCCTATAGTTAAAGGGGCAAAATAACGATTTTTGTACTTTGCACCATTATGGCTTAGAACGAATCCCTGACGTTTCTAGCTTATTAAACGCGCGTTAGTTTTTACTCCCCACGCAATGGTAATTGCAAAAAAAAAAAAAGAAAGACCTTTACAATTTCCTGTAAGGCCGAATTAGAGCACAGCTCGTGAGGAGGGAGGAGGGGAGGGTATGCCCCTTCTCCTCATCCGTGCCCTCTCCTCCTCCTCCCCTCCTCCTCCTGCTCCTCCGTACCCTCTCCTCCTCCTCCTGCTCCTCTCATATATATATATATATATATATATATATTCTGGTATTCTCAGCTCACCGCTTTTCCGGAGAAAGGAAATGTAGTTCTCATATATGGAAGCTCCACACTGTCTGTGCCGGTTCTGCCGCTTAGGAAGTTCTGCCGGTGTTAGGAAACAGGACAGCAGGATCAAGGCGGAAGAACGAGACAGCGTTAAAGTCAACACTTTGACGAAGCACGTCATACTCTCGATGTCATCCTACTTGCTGTCGGCTCTGTCGAAGGCTGCTCGGCGTTTTTGATTTCCTCAGCATTAATCTTGAGCGTGCTCCCCCAAGATGGCACAGCAGAACAGCGAGTGCACGTCCCTCGGGGCCAATGGGATGTTTTCCTGCAAGACTGGTATAGAGTTCTCTTTGTCTTGCACGAAATATTTGGTGAGTGCCGTAGGCGAGAGATACAGAGCTACCACGAGCAAGCCGTTGTCGACCTTGGCGGCACACAATTTACCAACTTCGTCTGCCGTGCCACAGAGATCGATGAGTACAGCACAGACCCGTACCCATGTACGGTACATGGCCACTTGGATAACGAGTACACTACGTTTTCATACGTGCCTCTCTGCGATTTATGAATGGTGATATCACTTGCCTGCACAACGGGTAGCTGGCATCTCCCCTCCTCCTCCTCTCCTCCTTCATCCTGCTCCCTCCTCTCCTCCTCCCTCCTCCTCTCCTCCTCTCTTCCTACTCCAGGAGGCGGAGGATGAAGGAGGAGGACGTCCTCGGCATGATGCCGAGGACGTCCCATGATGCAACGCTCGGGACCCTCGTCACGTCACTCGTGACGTCGTGGTGACGTCATTATGGGAAACGTGCCATAATGCAACGCGCGGGTCACGAGCGAGACCCGCGCGTTGCATCATGGGACGTTTCCAACAATGCAACGCGCGGCACCCTCATGACGTCACTCATGACCCTCGTGACGTCACTCGTGACGTCACATGTGGCGTAAATATGGGAAACGTGCCATAATGCAACGCGCGGGTCACCAGTGATACCCGCGCGTTGCATTATGGAACGTTTCCCATAATGCAACGAGCGGGTACGCCGACGGCGACGGCGACGGCGCCTGCGACGCCGCTCAAGCCGGAAACAGGCGCCTAAGAGCTGCGCTCTAAAAACACGAGCAGCGTTTATTCTCTAAACAAGCAGCCAGAACAAGCGGCCACATGATCTGGAGCCGATTATATGAACAGTTATGTGATTGGTCTGAGTCGTTCTAAAATAGCTTTTAAAAAAGCCAAACATAAATTAAAAAAAACAAACAAACTTTGGAGCATGAGCGCACACTTTATTTTCATTCATAGCACAGAAAATATTATGTTAAGATTAATGTGTCGGCATGTCCAACTAAAAGGCAGTGTCTACATTTCCTTTCACTTATGTGCAACCCTTCCTTAGCATCGATTGCACAGCAGGAGCGATTTTCTCGAAGAACAGCGTTTCATTGCGCGAAGACACGGGAACAAGACGACTGACGAAGGACAGCACAAACTGCTGGGAATGGTTGTTTTAGGTACCGAATCTTATTGAAAAATGCTAGAATACAATAATCTTGAGCACCTATAATCTTTCCTTCAAGTACTAGAGGCTGTAATAAAACTGCAACTTATAATTTAAATGAACGTCAATTACATTTTATATATATATCAGGGTGTCGAACCGGAACCGAACCGAACAAACCGGAACCGAACCGGTATTTTTTCCGGAACTGAACCCGAACCCGAACCGTTATATTGTTATCTCGATGAACCCGAACCGGAACTGAACCGGAAAAAAAATAACGGTTACCGGCTCATGTCAAAACGGTTCGGCCACGCGCTGTTGACAATGAATGTGCTATCAATGCCATTTGTTTTTTAAGTGCCGTCAACTGACACACACCTCGCTTACATATTTTTCTTCTCCACTCAGTCTTAGGAATATAAACGCTGCATCCATGAATCTTGACAAACGCTGCATTCATGAATCTTGACATAGGAACCAGTATTGCGCTGGTCGCGGCTTGCACGGAAAAAAAAGAATTGAAAGGCTGTGCAAAAAAAAAAAAAATCGCGTCACGGGATTTCATTTTCCTACAATCTCGTAAATCCTAAATGCTGCTGTGTGCTCATTTCATAACACGTTTCTAAAACGTGATGTTGCAATTTTTTTAATGTTGTTATTTTGATGTTATTTTGATTTTGTTATTTTGATGTTGCAATTTGTCATTTATAATTTCCGAACCGGTTCGCAAACCGGTTCAGCGCCCCGAACCGGTTCGCGGATTGAATTAATCGAACCGGAACTGAACCGGAACAAAATTAATTTACCTGAACCTGAACCGTAACCGAACCCGTATTTTTTTCGGTTGGACACACTGATATATATATATATATAACTTCATAACAAAAATTGGCATGTGAACGAATAATATGCCTCATTAGAAACAATCGGGCCAAACTCGTTAAGGTTCTCCCCCTGCTTCCATCCACTGGTCCTGCATATTTAGTTCTAATTCACTGGCACCCGTATAAAAGTGATAACTAAATTTAAAAAAAGTGGCATAAAAATTACACCTTTAAAAAGTGCATATAAACCTTCTTGCACTTCCGAAGTATCCGTGCTAACTCTCGCATTGGAAGAAGGTACCTTTAGGATATTGCAGTCTATCATATATACAAGTCGATGTTGTATTCAGAAATTGTCGCGTCTCACTTTGGAAGAGTGCTTTCCCCTTAGCACGCGGGTGCGCTGCGGCGAAGCAAGACACGCCAAAATCGCGATGCTTACTTTGCAGTTTTCGCTTCTCTGCAGTACACCACTGCACGGGAAGAAGCGCACTTAACGAGACTAACTAACCCTGCAAAACAGACAACGAACATGAGAATTATTGCAAAACTTCCGAGTACACTCAGGCGTCGATACGAAATGCAGTCAAAGAGTACGTTATTTGAGGCGATAATCAAAAGCTCTGAAAACTCGCATAACCATACCGAAACGATCCACGCGGGAAGCGAGGCCCGAGCTATTTTATTTTTAGTATTAATACTATTAGGTTTTGGCGCAATGTTGGCGCAAAATTCCTCACTTTAGGTAAAATGTTGTAGGATGTAGCAGGGTAAGCACTTTGGCGCAATTGGCGCAGCGATCAGATCACCGTATGCCGCCAATGCTCGTGACACGTCCACGCGCAGGGGTTGGCACAACACGGCCGGACTGGAAGCGCGCGCTCTCTTTCTGAAAGAGAGCGCGCGCTTTCAGTCCGGCCGTGGCACAACACAGGACACGCGTAGAGTTCCGTACATTGTTAGGTTTCGGCTATTGTCGTCGTTGCAGCGGTTGGGCGCGAGCCACTGCCCGAACCCCCGTCGAGCTAGATTAGAGAGTTTTAGTAGATCGTTCCGATACTCCGATACCCCCGATAACGATACTAGAGAGTTTTAGTAGATCGTTCCGATGCCTACACGATACCCCCGATAACGATACGATGCATGCGCAAAGGCGGCGGCGGAGTATCGGGTATTGTCGGGTCATCGGACGATCTACTAAAACTCTATGTAGGCACAAGGCGGAGGCAGGTATCGGGTATAGCTATCGGAGTCATCGGAACGATCTACTACAACTCTCATATCACGAACCCAAATCAAGTGCTCACGCAATGCTCGGGTATGCCAACACAGCAAGGGGGACCGGTGGCCGTGTGGGCTAGCGCACACCAATTCGGAGCACGTTGAGCGAAAGCTCGCGCTGCAGAACCCAGGGATCCTGGGTTCAATCCTCCATCCCTGTCCGTTTCGATCTGGATGAGCATCGTACCGGCGTGCGGTCGTGTATCACCACTGCGTGATGCACGTTAAAGAATCGAGGGTGGCGGTTGTATTGCGCAGGCTATATTTCTCATCTACAGCTGTGAGACAAGTCGTCCGTTGAGGCAGACCAAGTTCAGGCTGTATGAACATACACAAAAAAAAAAAAACACTGCAACCTTGAGATATTGCGTACGTCATCAAGTTTTGCGAAAGAGAGAGTGAAAGAATACGCTCGCTTTTATTCTTGAAATGACACCAGAACAAAGAAGCTTCTAGGTCAGGGCGTTGCGTGCGGGTATATTTTGGTCCCACTAGTGCCGGTAAACTCTCGCAAAGTGAGAAACCTTCCGACTGAATATTGTTGCACCGAGCCTTTAATATGACAATAAAGTATAAAGCGCATGTAAGCGATTTGACGAGCGACGAGACAAGCGACGACGACCCTCTTCGCTGTCGTTCGGTCAGTCGCGCGACGGTGCAAGCCGCACGAAAGCGACGGGAGCAAGCGACCAAGGCGATTGAGCGACGTTTTTTGGAAATCCAAAAACCGAGCGACGCGACGAGCGACAGTGAAAAATCACCGTCGCCTGTCGCTGACTCTCGTCGCTTGTTTCATCGCTCGTTTTGTCGCTCGCCAAATCGCTTGCATGAGGGTAGTTGGCTGTAATATGACGAAGAACATGTTCTTGTACGAATATGAATAGGTTCATAACGACATACAGTATAAAGATATAGTAATTGTTTTGACATCTTTCTTATCGCTTGTAACGAGTGCATTATTGGAGCAATTTTGGGAGAAAGGAAAAAAAATCTTTATTAAAATAATATTTTCAAAGTGGAGATTGCAGCAGCTGCAGTACCAGCACCACCGGTTTTGCTTTCTATTTTTTTCTCAATTCGTTGTGCGTAACAAAGGGAAACCAAATCACGACGGTTTAATGGACGGCCTAACCACATTACTGGAAATATGGTTATTAATTAAATTTACGCTCAAGCAACTCTTCTCTTTCCGCCGAAAAAGAAAAACAAACAAACAAAGTAAATATCGACGCGCACGAATATTTTTTTTTATGGGAAACACGACGCATCATACAATTTAAACAGGGCCGTGCCACGTAAAAAGGAAAAAAAAAGAAAAAAAGAGAAGAAAGGGTATAGACCCTACGATAAATATGACTCTTAGCGGTCGGTGACCTTTTGTCAGCCATTGCCCGAAAGGGTCACCCTTGTTTTGATGCTGTGTTCACTGATGCGCGCCTTGCCCCGGGTTTGTTGTTCCCTCAGAAGACATTCGAGAGCGTTTTTTTGCTAAGAATAAAATTGTCGAACTTGCCAAAGGAAATAGGAAAAAAAAATAAATATATATTGAAAAATGGCACTCGCTAGGGGACCGAAAAAAGGAAGTTCTGGGGAGTCTGGTAGTGACGCACAAAAGAAGATAACGGATGGCGTTTCAGAGGTGCCAGTTGAGAGTTCGCGTTCAAAATCGTTTTGGATGGAAATGCAGCTTTCATCCGTCGAGATTTATGCATCTAAAACTGCACTGGCAGTAGTAGTTCGACGGCGACCATGTTGGATATGCA
This sequence comes from Ixodes ricinus, assembly GCA_037355805.1. Lineage (NCBI taxonomy): Eukaryota > Metazoa > Arthropoda > Arachnida > Ixodida > Ixodidae > Ixodes > Ixodes ricinus. The sequence goes on from JAZHYW010009128.1 coordinate 62,466, forward strand.
GGTTTTTGTCTTCGTTATTATTAGAGCGCAGCTCTTAGGAGCCCGTTTCCGGATTGAGCGGCGTCGCCGTGGGCGTAACCGCGCGTTGCATTGTGGGACGTTTCCCATAATGACGTCACGAGGGTCCCTCGTGACGTCTCTCTCGTGACGTCACTCGGCGCCTAAATTTGGCGAAACATTTTTCCTCTAAATTTTACGGGGAATTTGCCGGGAAATTGTCCCACGATTTTCCGGTAAATTCCCCTCCGTACCCTTCCCTTCTCCCCTCAAGAGCTGCGCTCTAATTTGGCATTACAAAGAATTGTAAACGTCTTTCATTTTTAATATTTTGTCTTAATTTATTTTTTAGGCAAGAAAAAAAAAAGCTATCTGTCGCTCCTTCAGTATCGCGATAACGTTCGTGGCCATGTTAGAACGGCCCCATATGCTCACAAATAAATGATTGAACGAGATGAAAGTTTGCCACTGCTAAATCGTCCATCGCCAGTTTTCAGCCCCTTCCGTTCGTTTAGGCTACTAGGCCTCACAATAGTGTTTTACTGGAGCGTGTGTTTGCATGTCTATGCACGTGTCTGTGCGCGCGCTGGCATCGATGTCTGTGCACATTGATCGGCTGCGAGTCGTCGATAGTACAAAGTGCATAGGAGAAAACATTTTCTGCCATCATTCCTCTATATATGGTGCGGCCTCCTCCGTGGTATTCCTTCATAAACTTGAGCAATCGACAAAAATTCGTCTGCGTGGGGGAAGAAACATTAAAAATGCATGTCCAACCAAGCCCTAATAACCACTTAGTTCAACGTCCTTTGTAATTATACCTCCATGCATGGCCTTTGTGGTACGGCTGTTGCTTTTCTGCCAATTTTTATTATTATTATTATTATTATTATTATTATCATTATTATTAGACTTCGACTAGCCGGGTACCACCACAAAACCCTCCTGTGGTTGAACAAACGCGTATACTTGTATTGTGTCTAAACATCTTGTGGAATACATATATTATTATTATTATCATCATCATGGGTCTAGTCCTACAAGCCTCTTTTGGCTTTCGACGGACCCGCATCTCTTGTATGTTGTTATGAAATACGTGAAATAAAATTATTATTATTATTATTATTATTATTATTATTATTATCATCATCTATGGCGTACCTCACCGTTCCAATCCGGTCTCGAGTGCCCAGGATCCACCATCGTGGAAAGCGTGGTGATCCGTCCGGGCCCATTTTATTCGCAGTTGTATGTGCGAGCATGAGCTTCACGGTGCTAACCGCGTTGAGTGAGACGATCTCACGCGCAGAGGCGAGACAGGAAACCCGATGCGTCGGGTTTCCTGCAACATACGGAGCACCGTCCGCGGCCAGAAAGTTGCGACGACGACTACGATACATTTCGTTTCTCCAACACGTTCGCGCATTACCCAACACCTGTCGGAACGCCTGGCTTCCTTCGCCTACCGCTTGCAGCCTGACTAATGTAAACGTCACGCCGTTGAAGAGATCGTAGCGCGCTACTGCGCTTTCGCTTGACTCGTCGCATGCATGATGCACGCAAAAACGAAAGCAGCTGTACTTCCCACGCACACTACTCACTCGGAAGGACGCTCCGCAACTCCACGCGCCTGCATGCTCGAAAAAGAAAAAAAAAAAAGGAGGGAGAGGAGGGTGGAAGGGATGACCTTGACCCGGTTAAATTCTTGGGTGTCAATATTTGCTAAACAAGGTGCTCAAGCCCACCCCCGCGTTGTATGCTATAACCGTTTGGTCAACATTGCATGGTATTCTGTTGTGTTCTCCGTATTCAACGTGGTAATTAAATGCAATAATATATTTAAAAAAATTCGTAATTCTCATGAATGTGTAATGATCTCGGCTAGTCACCCGCCCGAGGCATCATTTCCTCGACACGCAAGGCGACCTCTCTATATCGACATGTTTCCGATGTGGGCAGCCAAAAAATGCCAAGCGAACAGATGATATCTAATAGTCTGCAGGGAGGCGGTGTCAGACCAATGTAGTGAGGCGCTTCCACGTGTTTTTTCTTCTTCTCTCGGTGTTTTTCCTGTTGTTTGGTTGCTTCGCGTGTTGCCGGCTCTACTATTGATCCTCTCTCCCGGTGACGTCACCCGAGACCGCACGACGCATGCGCCAAAGCGGCGGCAGCCATCTTGATTAGGGCTCTCAGCTGCCTTCGGCGACGGTGTGGTGGTGGCTGGCGTGGCCTGCCCGTGTGATGCCTGTGTCGTACGAGTTTTGCCGAGTGTAGTGCGCGGCCAACAATTACCGCATCGACTGGGGGCCCCCGTGCCCAGAATGACCGGGAACGACGGCATGGAAGGCCTAATTCCCATCGTGAACAGGCTGCAAGATGCATACACACAGCTCGGCGCCAGCCTGACACTAGACCTGCCACAGATCGCCGTGGTCGGCGGTCAGAGCGCCGGAAAGAGCAGTGTTTTGGAGAATTTTGTCGGCAGGTAGGCTAAACCTAATCACTTCTCTACCTTTCTTCGCGATTTCCGAGTGTTTTGGAGTGGCCGGAACGGCGGGAGCCGCTCCGAGATCCGCCGCCGAGTTTTGCGACTGCGGAGTGCGAGGGACCCCGCGCAGCGGAGCGGGCGAGGGGAGGATGTTTCGTCCGAAGTTCATTCCGACGCACGGTTTCCGCACCGAAAAGTGCCGATTCATTCTAATCCCGCGTCTTCCTGTCTTTTCGGCGCTAGTGTTCCTCCGTGCATTTATGTTGCAGCGCTCGGCTAACACCGATTGCTGCGGTGACAGCGAGCGAAGTACGGTGGCGAGCGGCCGAGTAGGCCTACTTGCTATTTGAAGCACCGCGATCGATTTACTTGTTTGTTTACACGCGAGACAAAAGACACTTGTTCTCGTGTCTCACGACACCGGTCGTTGTTTTCAACCTTTGATTCGTTTCCTGGCGAGTGCTGTCTTAGAACGGCACTGCCGACGACCGGCGCGCATTTTCACCCATCATAACCCGTTGCCGGAGCGATTTTTTCTTTTCCTCCGATGGCTGGCTGGTTTTTATGGATCAGCGATCGCGGGCAGAACGACGAGCGTTTCCTGGAAACTCCCTTCCAAGGCTGCCGGTCGCCAAACAAAGGAATGGTGCTTCTTTTTCGAGGGAGATTAAGGGCACGCGATATGTATTCCGCGCTAACTGGAAGAGAGCTCTCCGCACTGCTGCTTCTATGGGGCGTTGTCGTCGGTTCTAACGCGGCAGTCAGATTAGAAGATTTCAGAGGAGAAGGCCGTCCGTGCAAACGTTTACTCTACCGCCAGATAAATCGCGTTCTCTTTGTGTGGTGTCATACGGAAACTCGGGACCGCACTTACGAGGGAGGATATGGAGGAAGAGGGTACGATGTTATCGGGTGCTATCGCCGCCTCATCGAGATAACGCAAGACCTTGGCGGATAGGTGAGCTGTCGAACCGATATTGGACCGCAGCGCCGTGTGACTCCGACAGGGAAACTATCGCATAGTTCCGATGCGCAAACGATGGCCTAACGATTTTCCCCTTCTGTTCAGGATGGGCAGGCGGTACTGATAATTTAGTGGAAAGTGCAACCACTCGTCCCGCTGATTGGCTTTGGAATGAATCATTGCACCTCATAAACTGGCGGTACACCGCGTGACGCATTTTCTTTGATACCATTTGCATTTCATTAACCCAGGCTCTTTGCTATATTGTTTGGAGTAATGGATCTTTTTGTCTGGTTATGAAAATCTAACTAGTGTGAGCTCACTGATCTGGACCTTTCAGCCGCTGTTGACATTTTTGGTGAAGTCTCATTTGTGACCCAAGTTTCATTCATTCAAAAGTTGGCGGATTTGAATCTTGCCCGAGGTGTCCGGCTTGATGGATGGCTTCTTACGGTGGAGACGCAGGGAAACTGACATTTGGGTTGCGTGCCAAAAGATTCGTTGGCGCCCAAATGCACCCCCAGTTCTTCATTGGGGCATGCTAGTTGCCCTTTGTTGGTTTTGCTCCCAACCCTCCGGTATTTCATTGAATTAATTTCACACGTCGGACTCTGCAGCCATTATGGAATGGGTGGCACCTCTCGTACCTTGAGATGCTATTTGATTCCGCATACTAAACAACTGCAGTTTGTGTAAAGAGGGTGGAGACTCCATAGGTCGTCTAATTTAGCTTCCGTTAGTGATGAGGCTTCGGTGCCGTCGGTGAAGCCGTTGATGAAAGAATTCGCAGCTCGTTGGCTAGAAGCACAAGTGCTGAACTCTGTCACCTCATTGTTTTTGAACGAGGTTGACTCGAAGACCTGTCACGGTTGCCGTGAGCCAGCTGCCAGTGATTAGGTAATGTGTGACGTTGCCATTGTGAATGCCCGACTCTTTCTTCTTTGAGGAATGACTGTGACGGGACCTCGCTTTTGCGGGAGGGTTCATCGGTCCTCTGAGATGCGCAAAGGCTAAAAACAGATGACTAGCCAATTCTTTTTTGAAGGCATTATTCGAACAGGTTTTATGGACAAACCCCCGTGAAAATTTTACACAAACACCTAAAGGACTTTTGCTGAAAATGGCATAAGGAGGAGCTATTGCACTCAGTAAAGACAGCAGATACTTTTTCACTACTATTTTTATTTATTTGTTAATTAACAGAGCGTTGCACACTTGAAAATTTATCTCAGTCATGGAAACCCAAGACAGGAGAACAGAAAAGTTCTCGAGTTTGTAAAATGTTGGAAGTTCACCAGCTTGCCTGTATGCTCTCTCATAATTTCTGAGGAGGTTCATCTTTCGTAAAATACAATTTGACGCTATATTAATTTATACATTCAACTGGCCTTCTAAGGCAGTTATTGCAGGAGAAATGTACGAAGCAATTTTTATACATCTTACGGAATAGGTTTGAGATAAAATTTCTTGCATCCAGCACGCTTTGACCTTTATGAATGTGTAGCGGTGCTACTACTTCCATGTTTGTGACCTAAAGGTCGTTTAAAGGTCCTTTCGCCCGATAGCAAATGGGCTTAGGCTCTGAGTCATGCATTTTTCGTGCGCATTTTGCCAGGAGAATAGTTAACTAAGAGGTTTCCATCCTCCTGCTCTGCGACAGCAGAATAGTCTTTCTTCCCTTGTTTTGGCTCAACCATTGTTTGGTTTCGCTCTTCTTCGTGTTTGCTTCTTACGTGCAACAGCTGGGAAACGACCTATGAGGCCCTTTCATAGAATTTTGTTTGCTTTGGACACCTTAGAACCGAGCTCTTTCAATGTCTCACGATAAGAGGACATGGGGCGCCATCTAAGGGGGGCCCCAGAACTGCATTTCACTAGAGCAAAGGTTGTGCGCTATTTGCTGAGATCTAATGTACATAATATCTATAAGAAATGGTTGTTTATAACATTCTCAAAAGTTTTTCAAGCCTAAAAAAAAGAAAATGATTGTAGTGAAAAAAAAAAAGAAAAAGAAGGAAATGTACGGAACTTAAGCATTCCACGGCTGTCCGACAGATGGTGTCGGTGTGCTCCCTCGTCGTAAGAGGTTTTAAAGCACGCGGTTTGAAGCAGTTGCAAAGTGTGTGAATCGGCCTATAGGGTCTCATAATGCTTCGTTGTAAATGCTAACACTGCTTGGCTTGACATTGTTGAGTGAAATGTTGGATATTCTGACGGTCCAGCATTTGATTGAAACTTTTAGAATGTTGGGTACGATGTGGGTTCTTATAATAATTGCAGTCAAAGACAGCCTGCGCTCAAAGTGTGGCAAAGTACAGGGTGCCATAAAGAAAAGAAACGTAAACATGTTTGTCTCAGTTGCCTGCGAAGGCTTATGGCAGTGGTTCTCGAATGGGGTCCTGCGGACCCGCTGGGATCTGCGAAGTCATTTTCGGGGTCTGTGAGCCCTCGCCTCAACCAGTGGCGGATCCAAGGGAGGGGCGACAAGGGCGGCCGCCCCCCCCCCCCCCCATACAAAGTCGACCCCCCTCCCTCCCCCCTTCTCGGAGGGCAATTTGACATGGGTGGACCCCCTTGCACAAGAAAGAATGGGAGAATAGTATCCTTAAAAATTGTCCGCCCCCCCCCCCCCAAAAACGGAGTTCTGGATCCGCCTCTGGCCTCAACCCTCACCCGCCTCTTGTTCCATAAACTTTTTCTTCTTTTGGGGGGAGGGGGCTTGGCTACCATATATTCATCCGGTTCATCCTTTTACTTGATGCTTCTCATTTCTATTCATAACAGTAAAGGATGCTCGTTTTGCACTGCAATTAGTGGTCTCACTATATACCCCTCCCCCTCTTCCTCTGCTGGCATGGGATCCCCCATCACTTTGGCTTGTCCCCAAGGGGTCCCAGTCACATTGATCATTGAGAATCACTGGCTTATAGTATTCCTCTGTCATCTGGAGCAGTAATATTTGTCTCAAGAATTTATGCGTGGGATTGTGGCCTCAATCCAGCTTTCGCGTGTGGATACGTGTCAATGACTTTGTTTTCTTGTGCTCACCGGTAGTTGGGTTTTGGAACCTACTGATTTTGCGGGTAGTACAATTAGTTTTGAAGCCTCTTTTGCTGCAGGAAGTAGAGGTACTTGAGGAGGGTTAAGAAGACATGCCTGAGATTTTGAGCGAGCTTTGATGCGCAGTTGACGAATGGTGTTTCAGAGACTTTCTACCGAGAGGCTCTGGTATTGTCACCCGACGACCACTTGTGCTGCAACTGATCAACTGCAACACAGGTAAGATGCGGCACCCACCTGGGCTAAGATTCTGCTGCCGTTAGGGGCAGCCTTCGAGGGTGAAAGCAAAACATATACATGGCTTGCACGTGACATCAGTCCGCCCCTATATCTGGTGGCCCGAAGCGTCCCCTTCAACGCGGCAGAAGCTACACTCTCACGTGCCCTTTCCACCATTAAGTCTGACCAAGTGACATCAGTGCAAGCTATGTATAGGGGGTGCGACGACGAACATTTGCACTCTACATGTCCGTCGACGTCCCCCTTCTTTTGTTTCGCTTTTGATCCCACCTTTGTCTAAATATTTGTAACAAATGAACTTGTGCTGATTGTTTCTTGCAGAATATGGCGAATTCCTACACTGTCGAGGAAAGAAATTCATGGACTTCGATCAGATTCGTAAAGAGATCGAAGATGAGACGGACAGGGTTACAGGCAGCAACAAGGGCATTTCGAGTGTGCCCATCAACCTCAGGGTCTACTCCCCACACGGTAAGACCCTACCGTGATCTCTTATTTTCTTCTGTTATTTTAGATTTTTTTCCGGTCATTTATAGTCACTGACTCTGCTTACCTGGTTCTTCCACTCATAAGATCCACACGCTTTAATTGAATGCTATTTTTATTTCTTGCAAGTTATTTTTTCCCCCAAAGTTTGTAAGTAAACGAGTTGATTTTTGCGGGTACCTAATTTTTGCAAAATTTGTGAATTGAAAGTATATCAAAACGATCTGTCATATATCTACATCAGCACATGGTAACGAATGCATTAGCGTGCCGTTCCCGATCGAGAAATGGTCCCGAGACAAACACTTAGCTAAATTTACAATATATTGAGCTTGCGAGAATCAGGTTGCACACAGTATGTAGCAGTTTTATTTTTTGCCTTTCATTCTTTGATGACAAAGCTTCATCTACCCTGCATGCTGGTAGACTTATGCTTCCATGGCAGACAATATATGATTGATTTTCTGACTCTTATATACAAGTTTGTTTTTTGCACATATTCAACAAAATGTATTTTCTGAAATGCTAGTGACAGCTGATTTTAGTAAAATTATTTTCACAATTTTTAAATTGATTGGGCACAACACTTAAAGGGGCTGTGCAACAATTTTCAGACTTTGGCCAATTAACTGCGGAAATTAATCTGCGTCACCTATGAAACGAAAAGCAGAAAACCGTATTTTCTTGCGAGCGCTAGTTCTTATTTAAAAAAAAATGAAACAAATCGAAGGTCAAAGTGCCTCTCTACTCTCCACGTCGACTTTCGAGTGACGTACTCTGGGGGTTCACGTAGTTTCCCCTTGGGTCCTCTCTTCAGAGACCAGCCGCTTCCTCCGCGATTGACGACTTTTAAAGGATTAGCCTCGTCGAAGGTCGCGGCGAGCGATTGACACAAAGGACGGTTCGCCACGGGGCTGACGGCGAGTGTAGCAGCGGAGGGGGACAGGTTTTGTTGACTTCCGCGTACCCCCAGAGACGGTGTCATTTTAGTTCCCGTAACCCCGACAGGCGGCTGCAGATCGGCAAATATTTTGTTTTTTTATTTGCGATTACGCAGCAAAATAGCAGTTTTTCGGGGAAAGGTGACACGTTTTTGGTCACTTGGGCTTGCATAAACAATATAAAAAATGCAAACTGCCAATTATTGCAACATTAAAATCATTGCACTGCCCCTTTAAAGGGATACCGAACCGAAACTTCTGAGCTCACAAAACAAGCCTCGATTGATAGGCGGGACGCTGCAAAACCCAAGAACATCACTCACACAGCGATATCTCTAACGGATCGCCGTATTTTTGGAAAAGAAGTGCGCGATTGATCCGGGCCTACGAGGCTGACGAGACCGAGTTACGTCACGCTTCCCATTCCCTCTCCTCATCGCTAAGTCCCGTCGAGCTGGTGAACCGAAGCAAGGAGGAGAGAAGCGAGGCCGCTTCCCCTCATTCTCAAATTTTCCAGGAGGACAATGACGTCAGAAGACCTTGCCTGATCGCGCCCTTCTTTTCCAAAGTATGGCCATCCGTTTGAGATATTGATGTATGAGTGATGTTTTGGAGTTCGTAGCATCCCGTTCCATGCTTCTGCAGCCTTATTTATGCGAAATCCAAATTTCGGTCCAGTATCCCTTTAAAGGGATACTGGACCAATGGTGCAAACAATTTTGTTTCTTGCATATCTAGGCTGGTTCAGTATTTCTTGAACTGACACATGATGGTGCTTAGCTGGAGTAAGGCATATCGATCTCCCGATTTGCACGCTGTCTTTATAACATTCAGGTGTCAAGCAACTGGAGAAAAGTCTGCTAGCCTAATCCTGAAGTCATCATAATTTATGCATGCATGGTGACGAAGAGAATTCATACTTTCCACCAGAAGAAATGGAAGCGAAGTAACACTACTGCACTTCTCTTTCCTGTGGTAAAAAGTATTAATCTCCCACTGTCATCATGCATGCATATGGTATAGGTAAGAGCAAACAGCAGCAAACACAGAGCAAGACTCTGGCAGGCATATGCTAGCACCTACACCCCAGTTCAAAGAGTTCCATAGGAATTCGGCATACACCCTATTGCATTGCATGCAGCTCTTGCACTGCTCCTGCTTAGTGTTACAGGTGAAGCAGCTACCAGTGTTGGGCACATGAACTTTGGGATGGATTTTCAGTATTTCGGAGGGATATTGCATAGCCTTGCTCCCAATGTTATTTGATATATGCCGCAGCTTGGACTAAATCATTGGCTGTAAACTTACATTTTTTACTTTTTGTTTCATATATTTTTGTTGATACCCGGATGTGGCTCCTTTTATTGTGGCAGTCTTGCAAGGCAGACTCCAACATTGTGTCGTTTCTTTTTAGACAGGGAGGCTCCTAGCAGAAAGCAGATCATTCACCAAACTGCATGAGCTTAGAAAGTTGCCGGTGGACAATGATACCTCTCTTTCGTTTGTGGATAATGTGTTGGGTGTAGCTGACTCTCTACGCTGTTCGAACCTCCCACTAAATGCCCTCTGCCGCCCACTAACCTCCTCCCCCTTCCTCGTCCGCCTCTCCTTCCTCCCCTCTCCCAGTGCTGAACCTGACCCTGGTCGACCTCCCGGGGTTGACCAAGGTCCCCGTCGGTGACCAGCCCGCAGACATTGAGAAACAGATCCGAGACATGATCCTGCAGTTCATCTGCAAGGAGAACTGCCTCATCCTGGCCGTCACCTCGGCCAATCAGGACCTCGCCACGTCCGACGCCCTCAAACTTGCCAAGGAGATGGACCCCGAAGGTACCTCCTCTATCTCTATTTGACCTCTCTCTCTCCTTCTCTCTCTCTCTGGGGACGTCCGTCGTCTGCCAGTTCTGAACCTGACCATGATTGACCTGCCGGGGCTGACCAAGGTCCCTGTGGGAAGTCAGCCCCCGGATGTGGAGGCACGGGTGCGAGATCTGGTCCTAAGCTACGCCTCGCGGGATAACACCATCCTATTGGCCGTCACGCCGGCCAATCAGGATCTCGCCACGTCGGACGCGCTAAAGCTGGCCCTGGAGGTTGATCCGCCAGGTTAGAGGGAAGGCATGGTGTGACCCAGCGGGTGGAGGGAGAACGTCGTTTTAAAAAGTGGAATGGTGTGCAGCAGCGTCTGGACAGTAACCCTGCTTTCGTCTGCAATTAAGAAATAAGACAGCTTGTTTATTCTAGTTTTTTTTTTTAGTGGAGTTAGAATGGTTTTGCGGGCGTCCGGCCTATTTTAGGCTAGAACGTGGTTTTGAATTGGAAGAACGTTTAGTACGGTGTGGCAATTGTGTAGCAGAGATTCTTGAAACCTTTTGCAGGCATTTAGTGTTAGTCGCATGTGTGTTTGTTTGAGTGTGGCTGTTTTGCTGTAGATCTTGCAGTGCACCCAGCGTGAGGCCCACATTTGTACTACTAACTGCAGTTCATGAAATGTTTTTGCTGTGTGTCGGTTTTCTGAAACTAATAATACTGCTGGGTAGACATGTTCCTAATAATGAGGTATTCATAGTTTGGCTGTGGATTTATTGTAGCAGTGACTTGTAATTTCTCTGTAGGACGTCCAGAACTCTCAACATTGATCAATGGAAATGTTGTAGCTGTGACTTGTTCAGATTTTATTCTCAATATTCATGGTGAGCAAGTGAGAAATGCTTTTTTTTGTATTGAGGCATGGCTGTGTTTTCAATTCAATTTGCCAACATGTTCGAGCAAGTCTTTCAGAAACAGCTTGCATTTGCTTAGATACCTGCCAATTTGTCTCAGTCACAAGTGTCTGGTTTAGCTGGTTCTAGTAGTTATTAAGTTGTCACAGCTCCATTCTGGACACAAGGTTTCAGACATATGTTGTTCGGCTCTTTCTTTGAAAGTCATGAAAGCTCTGGAGCAATCTCTGCTCTAGAAATCATGGCTTCCTCAATACGGTGATAGATTATACATGCGTGCTCCATAATGATTTAGAAGCATCCATACCTTTTGCCCAACAGTATGTCTCATGCTCTTCCCTTGAACTGGTTAAAATTAGGTTGCTTTCTCGTGTCTTGTTTTAGGTCTACGCACCATTGGGGTCATCACGAAACTGGACCTCATGGATGAGGGTACAGATGCCAAGGATATCTTGGAGAACAAGCTTCTCCCTCTCAGGAGAGGTGAGAGTTGTTTCGTTACAGTAAATGCAGCAGTCTTAAAAGTGTGAAAAAGCTACTGGTTATACTGCACTAGAAGAAAGCCCTCATGTCTTCTCTATTTCTAAATTGTCAGTCGTTGAAGTTGTCGGGCTGTTCCAAAACATTTGTTTTTATAAAATGTAGCAGAAGTAAGGCACGTGGTGTCCCCGTGTCATCAATTGTCTAGTTTTGAACCAGTCAAAATTGTGTTTATGGGATTGCGAAATTCGTGTTAATATCATGCTTCAAGCTTTTGCTTTCTGCCAGTTCAGAAAGAAGCTGTGTCAATTTTGCGAAATCAACTTCATTATTTTGTAATTTATGAAGACAAAATATATTTTTCAATCATGCCCTCTTTAAACTTATATGGAGCAATTCAGCATTGCTTATTTGCGAGACTCTATGCACGTAGCCATGGGCTGCAATTTCGGCATGGAAGGGAGCCTAGAGGCATCTCCGATTTGCCGCGCCTGGCGGCCGGCTTCTTGTGTCTGACGAGCTGTTTCACATTTGCTAGGCTATGTGGGTGTGGTGAACAGGAGCCAGAAGGACATTGAGGGCAAGAAAGACATCAGGGCGGCCCTGGAAGCAGAACGAAAGTTTTTCTCAGCCATCCCTCGTATAGGTGCGTATGCCTGCTTCTTCTGGATTGCTTAAACAGAGTGTTGGCGACTTGCTCGTAAATAGTGCAACGTCTGCTCTCCTGGAATAACGGTAGACCTTTGTTGTTAGACGTGGTAGCGCTCGAAGACGAGGACAAAAAGGAGGAAAACTGGACACCACTGTGCACTGGCTCTCCCTCTTTATTTTTTATTTTTTTCTTGTTTTCGAGTGTGACCGTATATTCTCAAGTTCAGCATCAACTCGCCCAATAATCGGCACGGTCCTATCTTTAATGTTAGCACGGAGTTTTGTTCTCTCCCAGTCTGGCAGTACCAGAATGCTTGCGATTGATGATGGTGAACCGCCTAATTGTGACCGTACGGCAGTGTTCGAGGCATGCTGCCACTTACTCACCTGCTTGCTCGACGGGACGCCGCAGGCACATGGCGGACCGCATGGGCACGCCATACCTTCAGCGGGTGCTGAACCAGCAGCTGACAAACCACATCAGGGACACCTTACCCGGGCTGAGGGACAAGCTGCAGAAGCAGCTCATCTCCATGGAGAAGGAAGTGGAGGAGTACAAGAACTTCCGCCCAGACGACCCCTCGCGCAAGACCAAGGCGATGCTGCAGTGAGGATGCTCTTCTTTCTCTCTGCATCTCCTCCTCCCTCTCCTTTTTGGTCTCCTTCTTAAATGAGGCGATAAACAGAAAAAATGCAGTTCAGGTGCTTTGCCTTGGGGACTGGGCTTCACTGGTATTGTGGGGCGACACTGACGTGCTGGTGAAGGAAATTGGGGTAGAGTAAGTTCTCTTAATAGGGACATGCGCCAGGGGAAAGTTTTACAGTTTATAGTGCTTGATCTCCTCTTTACGAATGTGGTGTTAGTTTTGATATAGCTTGTTTTTTATGTTCTGGATTCTATGCACACGCAGAGAGAACCACATTCTTGTACACACGTGGGGCAAGACAACACACTTAAAAGGGCCTAGTAAAATAAACCAATTCACTTTGAGTGCAAAGCCAATTCACTCCGAGTCACACTGAGTGTAAGGCCTATCTTGTTTTAAAAATATAAATTGCAAAAACACCATTTTCAAAGGGCTAACAAAAGTTTCTTTTATTTTACATAAACACAAAGAATATACATTCTATCCAAACCTTGATAGTTGCATTCTACATATTCTGAAGCGTATGTATGCCAAGTTTGGTTGTTATAGGACAATATTAAAGGGCAACTCTGGTCAGTATTTTTTTAATTTGGGATTACGACTGTTTTCAGCTAAGGCAGTGTCCCTGAATATCAAGGTATAACTTTCTTTTAATATTGTGTGTGGTTTTATAAATATCACGGCTCAAAGTTTGGTTTCGGGTGCCTACGACAAAACCGAAACCATCTTCTAGAGGGTTGGCAACACTGATCATCAGCCGTACGGCTGCGACGTGACGTCACACTGGTGCTGCGGTACGACCAATCAACCTCAGCTCCACCGAGACATGACGTCACAAGGGTGCGGCACCAGTGTTCCTTGACTAAAAGCTAACTCACTCGCTGCCCGCTAAAGAGCAGCTGGTCGCATCTTTAAAATTGGTTTTAGTGGAGTACGTGGCTTCACTTTGACGTAATATTTCGGCTGTGATCATAGTTCGTGACACTAAAGCGATAGCAGTCATTTATTTTGGTTTCGTTTTCGACTCGAGTCGCCCTTTAAAGGAACACTAACATCCCCCCCAAAAAGATTTTTTATATTTTTTGTTAGGCAATTTAACATGGTGTCGGAAGACTGCCCATCAATATTTTGCTACAGCGTCACATATATTTTTAATAAAGTAAAAAAACTCAACTGATGGAAATCGAAACTGGATTGGGGAGGAAGAAGGAATAGAAAGGAGGAGAGTGTTGCCAAAAGTCATGTGGCTGTGCAACTTTTTTTTTTTCAATCGACGTATTTCAAGTTTTTTAGAAGCCACAGAAAATTGGTTTCATATTTCTTTTTCTGGTTTTAATATTAAGTGTGTGCCTTTGATGATCCACGAATTTGATTATATTTGGTCACTGTGTCTAAACCACAGAAGACGGCACATAACCACGGAGAAGAGAGTGAGCGTGACTCAAACCGGCTAGTCCTTGATCAGCGGTTTTCAGGCAAAAAGGAAACGAATTTCGAGCTGCAAATCATGTTTTGAGTAGTTGGGCTCTCGTGTGTCATGTACAAATATAAACCTTATCGAGCATAAAAACCCTGTGTGTTTCCCTCTAAGAACAAAAATTCTTGTGTGCAAACTGTGAAGATGGCCCAAAATACATAAAGAGAAAAACTCGTTGGAATGTTACCATGGATGTGTAGCGACACTCCTTCGCCGTGGCGGTAAAAATAATTTTTTGTTAACAATTTTCTGTGAGAAATTGAAGCTACAAAGGGACTGTGATGGAGAGGAGGAGGGTAGGCCTACTTGTCAACAGAAACATGATGGCGGGCGACAGCACAATTTGAAGAACCGCGCACACAAAAATGGCTCAAGTTTATGCTGTTCTGGGTTTGCTTGGAGTTCTTCAAATGCGTATTTGATTAGTTTCGTGATTTTAACCAGCCCATATTATTTTATGCATAAAACATGAAATTAAAAAATCGTAAAACCCCAGATCACATTGCTTTTAAAATTCTTCCATTTTTCGATTTGCATTTTTTTTTAAAGAGTCATTAACTGTGTGTCATTACATTGAAACTTTATTATTATAATTGGTTTGTTATATATTGCAGTGTTCCTATTTTCATAATATCATGCTGTAGGATCATTTTGGCACAAGTAAGCGGCATTCGGTAGCATGAGTTTAAAGACAATTAGGGTACGGGGTGGGACTTGGTCTCTTACACATTCGTTAGGGCTTGTGTGTTTGGCGCAAACTGAAGGAGGTTATGTTACGTGTCCGACACCTTTCTCCCGTTCCTGTATAAAGCTGGGTTCCTTTATGTACTTTCTCAAGTTTTGAAGTGCAGAGACCAGGCCGGATTGAAACGTTCGTCGGGTCACATCGGTGCCCTCGTGCAAATTTTGTTGTGTGGCCTTGAAGCGGAACGAGACTGCAAACGAACCTGACTTGTGCAGGATGATCCAGCAGCTGCAGACAGATTTTGAGAGGAACATTGAAGGTTCCGGATCGGCAGCTATCAACACGTCCGAACTCTCGGGAGGTGCACGCATCAACCGACTCTTCCACGAGAGATTTCCCTTCGAAATTGTCAAGGTGCGTCTTCGGAGTTCGGCCACCTTAAATAAGACGAAGGTCTCGAGACTACAGTTCGTCCTGATGTAAGGCAATCTTGCCATTTCTAGTGACTTTCCTGTATTAACGTCTTCTATGTTTAATTGTGTAGGTGTAGTTGCTGATGGGAGGGGAACAGCAGGGAAGTCCTTCAGTTGTCCCCCTCCAGCGTGAGCTTTCTACCTTCGATAACACCTTTGTTTGTTGTGAGCTTTGAGCGCGTGTGCAGCGAAAGCACAACAGAAGGCAGTGAGCCCATGTCGGAGACCGGGAATTTATAGGAGGTGCCCTGCCCTTCTCACCCTCTTGGGAACTGTAGTGTAATGCATTAAAGTCGTTAGTTTTAGTGAAATAACTTCAAATTGCCGCTGCAAATGTTCTTGCTTTCTTCGGGCTTACCATGCCTAGTTTCTCTTTGCTGCCACTGATGTTGCTTACGGTTCATCGAGGGCGATATATGCATCAATGCGGCAACCGTCCGCTACGAAATTTCGCCGCAATTTAACGCGGATGCTTCGTCCTCGGTTTTTCCACAGATGGAATTCGACGAGAAGGAGCTTCGGAAGGAGATAGCGTTTGCGATCCGCAACACACACGGTATTCGGGTCGGGCTGTTTACTCCAGATATGGCCTTCGAGGCCATAGTGAAGAAGCAGATCGCCAAGCTGAAGGAGCCCTCCATCAAATGCGTGGACCTCGTGGTGGCAGAACTCGGAAACGTTGTACGGCGCTGCGCCGAAAAGGTGACTGCTCCGCCCCCACCCTCTCTCGGCAGGAGACTGCACCTTGCGGCGGCTTTCCCCGCGATGCCCGGAGACCTCGGTGGGGTCTCCCCGGCATATTGTGGACCCAGTAAATAAGCCGCGCTTGGAGCAGGGGCTCTCAAGCTTTTTTTATGTCGAGGAATCCCTAACTTCTTTGTGCAGTTATGCAGTGCAGAGGCCTAAAAACCTTGTAGATGATAATACCAGGGAGTGTTTGGCTAATAGTTACGGATCAATGGGTGACTCAGATCTGCTGAAATAGTGACTGAAAGGAGACTTCACTAGGGGGCGATCGAGGGAATTTGGGAGTTTGGAAAAGCCGCTATCGAACTCTGGGGAACCCAATTTGATAACTTGGAGTATCGGAGTTCCACTTGTTAAAGGCGCACTCAAGAGGATTCTGAGATCGTCTATTTATGGTGATGACTCAATCTACGGGCTCTAAGCATCCTAAGAAACCCGAAATAGCACTCGGGGCGGCCGATTTCCCTGTTAAAAATCCAATCGAAGGTTGTGACGTGCCCCTCTTTCTGGACCCTGGTGCAGATGCCAGGTGGTGCTGTCGGGCACCGTTTTCGAACTAATTGTCGTATTTTATGTCTCCTACACCCAAAGATAATACGTTTTTGTAAAAATTTAATGCGCAATGCTCCCAAAGGGGGCAGTAATAGTAATGTTCGGAATCCCCATGCAATAACTATTTTCATTGATAAAAGTTTATGGAGGTGGTGGGGACCCGAGGATGGCCTCCTCAAAAGAAAATATAGTGCCCATGTATTTCTATTGCTGTGAGTTTACTACGGCGTCTTGCCATCTGGAACTGGTCATTTCTGTAGATTGAAGCCAAACAAACAATGTGCCATCAAAAACAAGCTTCTACAAAAAGTACTTGAGTGATTCGAAAATGCGACTCCTCTGAGGTGATTTTGTCTTACATTGAGGTGATTTTGAAAGTCTTTTAACTTTGTGATGGTAGCACCTAGAAGAAACGAGCACCAAACAGAGCAAGCCTAGAGCAACACTGAGATAATTTTTAAAGTAGAATATTTCTGGTTTTAGCTCCTAGAAGTGCTGACCAAGTTTTCGTGCAAACAGGCGATTCTGTTTGGATCGAACTAAGCGTTGACTAGGGCATTGTTTGAAGTTAGCGTCACGTCATCCCAGACACGACCCGTTCGACTTCGTGAGGGACACTTTGTCGGAGCTGACTCGTCTGCGTCTCTGTGCAGATGAGCCGCTACCCGCGGTTGCGCGAAGAGACGGAGCGCATAATCACCTCGCACGTGCGGGAGCGAGAGAACACAGCCAAGCACCAGATTTCGCTGCTCGTCGAGGTGGAGCTGGCGTACATGAACACCAACCACGAAGACTTCATTGGATTCACCAAGTGCGTGCACCCCACATCTCTTGTCCTTGTCTTGCTTGCTTGCCATCGAGAATCGTTACCGCATTCTGCGCAGCGACGTACTAGGCTGGCTATTGCAATGAAGGGGCCCTTCTAGTACCTTATTTTATGGACTATAATCTGTAAACTATACATGTTTAAAAGTTAAAATTTTACCCGGTGCAGACGATCTACAGGCGCAAACTATACGAGGATTTGTTTTTCCAAGATCGTTCACTGTGATAAGTTGTGAAAGATCTTATGCATAACAAGGTATATTAATGTTGACTAACGTGTGATGCAAGCTTTGTGAGCTAATACAGCATACATTTGTCAACATGTGCTGTGTAGGATAATTTTTATGTTCAGTTTAGGCACTAAGTGTGGACCATGCGCAGCATGCAGACTATCCAAACAAAGAATTTTATCTTGGACCCCAAATTTCCCTTTGCAGACTATACACCAGGTGCATACTTTAGTCCGGAAAATATGGTGCTAGTTTCATTCTACAGCTTTTTCCAGCCATACTTTGCCTTTTTTGTGCTGTTAAAGTTTTGTGGTAAAATATGTAATAATTAGCTGGTCAGTTTATTTTTTTTTTTTTTGCAAAAGTTAAGATTATTAAATTTGGAATGGATAGTTCTCTTTGGTAGACTAAGATTATTAAAGTGCGGAATGGATCGTTCCCTTCGGTAGACTTTTTGACTGGCTTTTCATGTAGTCTTTTTTTGTTAGGAGTAGCCTACCAGCAAATATGGTGTCTGAATACCTGCCCGCACTCGAGAAAGTATGTCTCTCGAGCTGAGGCAGGAAGTTTTGCTGTATTTGCGGATCGCCTCGGAACGTAAGAATTGGCCTCCAGATTGCCGTTACGCTTCACTCTGCTTGCAGGGGTTCATGAAAACAGGCTACGCTCAGAGCTGGAGAGGAATTTTGGTGTGCTTTTTGCTTATGTATTGTGTGGCGTGCGACACACTTCCATGTGCCTAGCACTGTGCCTGTGCAGTAAGGCCATGGGGAATGCAAGTTGTCTGGTGAATGGGGCTGTTTAACTTGACGAACAGCTCATTGCCTGTCAGTTTATCCCTTTTTGTTGACAAAACAGACATGAATGCATACGGCTTCTTTATTATTTAAAAATGTGCAGGTGCAAACTGCTTTCTTTAGGCATTTGGCTGTGCTGATTGCCTGCTTGGCAATTGGCACACTCTTTGTTGCATGCTTGTTGCCCGAGTGTGTCATCATAACTAAATAATTTCTGTGTTCTCCTTTATTTGTGAAGGGTTAGGTAAGTTTTTGTTTGCATACGAACTTGGAATGGGGCATGACGGTTGCCAGCTACGCGGTAGTTGGATGCACCACACTTACACTTTCGACACGTCGAGATGTTCACGGTGTCGCCGTGGCGTATTGTGGTTTTCATAAGCGAGTGATTTAGTGGAATAATAGTCTGAGTCTGAGTCTGATATAATTTTATTTTGAAGTAACTAAGTTATGCGGACAGATCAAATGTATTTGAAAATTTTTCAATAGGCACCTTCAGTGTGCTTTAACACCTCAGCTGTGCTTTCTCGGGTTGGACCCGTAGCTTCTAGCTTCGGAGATGTACGTTGAGGAACTTGCTGCCTACAGGCCTGTAGATATCTGTGGGGAATACCAAATTTTCATATAAAAAAACTGAAACCTGCACCAAAAATGTTAAAAACATCTTTTTTCTCCTATACTGAACAGTTTCTAAAGTTTTTGGAGTTATTTTGGAGTTAGAGCTCTGAGTTAGATTACTAGCCGTACTGAAATGAGCATAATAGCACAACCTAGCTAATGAGCATTCACACTTCTAACATCTCTCCCCCCACCTTTCAGTCAGTTTCAGCTGACTTGTGCCAAGACTTCAAACGCTGGTGCATGCCACGCATGTCAGACCAACGCAGTATTGTTCACAGTTCTGTTGAGCAGGCCAAGGTATTTTTAGAGCGCAGCTCTTAGGCGCCCGTTTCCGGCTTGAGCGGCATTGCCGTCGAGCGTAACCGCGCGGTGCATCATGGGAAATATCCCATAATGCACCGCGCGGAAGGAGGAGGGAGGGAGGGAGGGAGGGAGGGAGGGAGGGAGGGAGGGAGGGAGGGAGGGAGGGAGGGAGGGAGGGGAGGTGGAGGAGGGGGTGGAGGGGGAGGGAGGCGGCAGGAGGAGTAGGGGGAGGGAGGAGGAGGAAGGGGAGGGAGAAGGAAGGGGAGGAGGTAGAGGGGGAGGCAGGAGGACGAGGGGAGGATAAAAGAGGAGGGGGAGAAGGAAGGAGGAGGGGGAGGGAGGAGGAGGAAGGGAGGGAGGAGAGGGAGGAGGAGTATTTGGTAGGATGAGGAGCTGAGGAGGAGGGAGGAGTTTACCCTCCCCTCAGTACCCTTCCCTCCTCCTCCTCAAGAGCTGCGCTCTAGTTCGGCGTTACAGCGAGTTGTAAACGGCTTTCATTTTTTGTCATGTGTCAAATTGGATAATTAATGAAAATTAATTAGCTAACCTTTCAAATAATTATTTGTGCCCAAACTCTCCAATACAAAAGTTGTCAAGCGTGTTGGGAGACATCCCATCGGGTCATTTCCATAAAGGTAGCCTTTGGGTGTCTATACTCCGTTTCACCTTATGTTGTAGCGCAGCGAAGGCTAGAAGCGCGAGCTTATAGCGTTGGCAGCAGCCCTTGGTGCACGAGAGCTTGTGCCGCCGAGATGTGCCCTAGAGCAAGGAGCTCGCGCTTGTAGCCTTTCCTGCGGTACAACACAAGGTGAAACAGAGTATAGTGTTTTCGAGCTTTAAATAAAGCTAAAACATCTCGCGCGAGATTTTAAAAAACTCGCATGACTACCCACTAGCAGACTGCCATTTTAGTTCCCTTAGTCACGGGAGATTTTTAAAGGGATGCTACAACGAAATTTCGACGCTTATTTCTTCGTCTATTCGTGTTCAAGGGAGCATTATCATGTCAGACACACCAATCTCTTGTGAAAAAAAGACACAAAAAGGAATATGGAAACAAATTGAACGATTAGCAAAGAGTACCTGGTGGATGTCACTAACGCCTAGTTTGTAATGCCCATCTAGGAACCTTGACGGGTAGTGAGGATCACTGTCTCGCCTCCGGCCACGACTAGAGGAAAGGTGAAGGAGGAACTCCCCTCTCCTTGAGACTCTCTTTTGTGTGTCCCAGAAGTTGCTATTGTCCCTCTACAAGATTATGGAAGATTAACCTGTCACTCAAAATTCGTACAAAGGCACTTTGGCTGCTTTCAGTGGATGCTACCTATCCAAGGCTGTGTGAATGTCACGTGACCTTGGACAGGAGGAGCGTATCACGGGCTATGTCCACAGAGCGGGATTGGCTGGGATAGCTCGCAGCATCTGCTGCGTCCAGACGTGAGGTCCCGACACAAACTACGTCACGATTGCGGCGGATGTGACGTGCTCTCCGCGCGATTGCCAGAGTGGGCCATTTATAACGAAAAATACAGCCATCAGGCTCCAAATACAAACGAGCGATTGTTATTTACGGATATTGTGGATCATGTTCAACTTATTTGTGAACACAACAAAATGGGTATATTTCAAATTTCGTATAAGTATCCCTTTAAAGATATTGCACGCTTTCTTTAGAGCTTGAAAAAATGAGACACACGAAGGCTACCTTGGCGGAAACAACATGATGGGATGTTACTCAACATGCCCTACAACTTTTGTGTTGAAGGGTTTCGCACAAATTCACATTTTAAAAGATTGGCTAATTAATCTTTGTTGCAAGAAATGTCTAGACTTGCTCAATAGTACTGTGAACAATACTGCATTGTTTCGACATGCATGGCGTGCACCAGCTTTTTTAAGTCTTGGCACGAGTTAGCATAAACATATCTAAAGTTGTGCACAAAAATAACTAAACGACAGACAAGTGCACGCTCACAACCTGCATGTATGGGAAGAAAAAATAAGAAAGAAGTACAAACCTCTTGCATCCCTTGAGCTCGTGTACCCTTCTGCCCGTGTGGCCGTTGCTCGAGCCGATTCCGCAGTTTGTACTTCTTTCTTTCCTTCTTCCTTCCTTTACGTGTAAAGTGTGAGAGTGCGCTCGTCTGTCGTCTGCGTCTTTCTCTCCTCTATTCATGTCTTTTTGTGCGCAACGTTTAATCAGTACCAACTCGCCCAACTGACCACCTCATTTAGCTGAAACACCCTGTATTTCAAGTGCAAATAAAATTTTTTTTTTAGGTAGGCTCTTGCAAAGGAGCATTGGCACACAGTTATTGCAGAGGGATTTGTTATGAGCATTGTTCCTCTCTCTTTAGACATAAATATAGAAACTAAAGCAACTGTGCAGGCGAGCCGAGTTCAATACTGACCTGGTAATCCAGGAGCAAGGAAAAAAAAAAACAGACGGACAGCTTAGAGTTGTCCCGGTTTTTCCCCCGCTCCTGGGTTTCCATGTCGGTATCAAATATAATTAGCTGAATCCAGGTTTTGGCTTGAAACCCTTGAGCTGACTTCTCGTATTTTACTCTCATAATTTCACATCTTTAAAAACCTAGTCCATTTTATTGTACTCATTTTTTGTTTTTGCCACTAAACGTCTGACTCGTGCAATCCATTTTGTGTTCATTTCTGAAAACATTATCAGAAACGTGTCATAAAGAATGACAGTTCGAGCTGCAATGTGAAAGCTAGGCTTCAATGCTGAGTGAAATGTTGGTGTCGCATGATGCTTGGGCATGTTTGATTACATTTTCATGCTTGTGGCTGTAGTCTGAGATCCACTGGTCACATTTTTCTTTCCACTTTCTTTCCTTCTACTTGTCTTTCCTGGTACTTGTTTGAAGCACAGCATTTGTTCGATTGAGGTTTCAGGGAGTTCTGATGGCAGCTGACGAGTTTGGTGAGCTGGACATTCGCTCCTGTCAGTGATAGTCCCCCTTTTCTGTCGAGGTATTATCTCACAGCATTCTCTATCTATTCTCTTTCAGGGCAACATTTTTATATATTTTTTGTGAGTGAAGTTGTTTGGCCTGACCAGACCAAGTTGTCCTTCCGAACTAGTTTGGAGCAATTCGTTAGTTTGGCCTGACCAGACCAAGTTGTCCTTCCGAACTAGTTTGGAGCAATTCGTTAGTGCTTTTCCTTGTGTGAATATTTTCTGAAGCCCCAATGTGTTTCCCAGTGATACATCTATAAGAAAGAGTGGTGAGGCTGCTTGAAGGACCATTGCAACGAAATTGCGGTCTAAATGTATGTGCTCTGCTTTTACGGCGACCAGCGATTCGTGCATTGATTTCAACTTCATACAAACTCCTCTCGAGGCCAAAGTCTGCATATGTAATTCCAAGCCGTTTGATTTTCTTGGGGACTCGAGAGTGCAACACGTTACAACATCTCGAGCCTTATCTTGTTCAGAGCACATGCTTTATGAGGGTGGGGTATGTGCAGTGTCCTTTCCTAAGATCAATTCATTTTATACAGAGCACCCATGGGGTGTTGCTGGGTTCTGCTGGTCTCATTGGTCCTTGCAATCTGTTGGAACACAAAGGATTAGTAAAACTTTCTCCGTTGCAGTGCTTCTTTGATGTCTCCAGTTCGTTTGGTTCTGTTTGAATACTGTCTGGTTCTTTTCTTGCTCACTCATCCGCCTGCTTCTACAGTTCCTCACGGCACCTGCTCATGCGTAGCCTCATTGGCGAAATTCATGTGGCACTTTGTCTTGCGTTCCGGGTAGAGCGCTTTTTCTCTCTCTCGGCTCTTTCTTAGCTCTGTTACTGTAGTAGTTGGTTGTTTTTGTTCACCTTTTTGGTTTTTCCCTCTCCCCCTCCTTCTCCTCACGGTTCATCTTGTGTTCGTCTTCGTTTGTGTCTGGCCGCACAACTAAACGTTGCTCTCGCAGGGATGATTATCACTCCGGGTGAGTGTGTGTCACTTGTTTGAGTGTGTCTGCTTCTGTGTGCAAGCTGCCCTTGTTTTTGTGTTTTGTGGGGAAGCGGAGTGTAAAGGGGGGGGCATTTGCTTCTGTGTCTTTGCTCTCACTAGTGCCGGTTGGTAGGGAGTCGATGTCGCACTAACGGGGGATGTGTCATTCAGTGTGGCTTTAAGTTAAGTGGGCTCATGTAACGGCATGATGTGGCATGGTTTTGGGAAGTTTTAGTTTGCACCAAGTTTCCTTCTCGAATTGGGGTAACAGACTTCGAAAGTTTATAAGAGAAGGTATTTGTTAGGGTATTTGGGTATTTGTTGAAGAGCCTATTATGGTATTTGCTAGAGAAGGTATATATATGGTTTGGAATGACTGGCACTGAGAAGTACTAGTTAGATGCGGTATCTGAGAAGAGGCTAGTGGGGACAGCTTATAATTTCAAATTAGTCCTACTTAAAGAACTGACAACCCTTCCACTTGATACTAGATTCTCTGAGTGCTTGGAAGATTGTGGATCTGACCTTACAGAGCTGGTGGTCATGTGAGCACTCTCACTTCACTGCTGCGATCTGCAAAAGCCCAGTGAAAGTGTGCATATGTGCTGAAATGCCAATATCAAACCAGCCTGATAGCCGACATCTCAGTCTTGAATGTCGCAACCTCATGATGATTGAGGAGGTGATGTTTCAGTTCTACTATTGTTAGTTTTGCTTTGTTCCTACATTTAACTTTAAGAACGATATGAATTTTCTTTGTGTTGAAATAATCGTGAATTACATACCGTAGTATTATCAATGTGGCTTCAAACCTCTTGGACAGTGGCACAGACACCTCGACTTAGGCATTTTCGCCTTTCGCCAACGAGCTACTTCGTCATTATTTGAAGTCAGAGAGCTTGTCCTATCAATTTGTGGCTTATCCTGTCACTGTTCTTGTACCTTGAGACAATAGACACTAAGGCGTTAAACATAACTTAAATAAGACTTGTGCTACATTCTCCAGGCAGAATTTCTGCCAATCGTTCTGAGCATTTAGCATTTCGGATTGAGTGTTTGGTGCTGCTAGGTGAGCTGTCAGACTGATCTGTCAAAGAAACAGTGCAAATGATTCTGCTATAGGCCTCCTGATCTACCCAGGAGGTGCTGCGGAAAACCGGCTGGCAGCGCCCCCTACGATTTGTTTATTGGTATTAGGTAGTACAAACCTGCGCATTTGAGTTTGTCCCGCGGCCAAATGTTAGCCGGTGGTATGAATTCCCCCCTTGTGATTGTTTTACGGTACGGAATCGAGCCAATTTCTAACGTGGAAAGCTTCTTTCCTTCCTCAACCTTTCGCAAAGAAAATAAACATAACGATGAAAGCTACGTCTGCACTGTACAAGAAGCCGCAAATTTGGTGTCAGCGCGCTGTCACTAGCATAAACAGCAAGCTTCTAATGATGTTGAGCTTGAGTGAGAATTACGAGATACGTTAACGTGCCTTGTAAGCAAAGACTTTCAAACTGCAGTCCCTCTGTACAGCTAACGCTATCAGCTGATGAACAACCTCGAAAATGTGTGAAAGCAGACGCAAGTGATTGAGCGTCAACCGGCTGTCACATCTGCGCTGTAAGCTTCACGCAGCCAGCACGCAACATAAGATCAGCAGTAGGAGCTCCGCCTTCAGCACATGCTTGTTGCTTTCTGAGGTGGTGCGTTGGTGCATGCGCACGCTCAATGTAGTTCAATCAGATCGCTCCACTGGTCGGACAGTATGTTCCTGTCCGTAAAATTCGCATGACACGCGTTTCAATGCATGCCACGGCCACTTGATTGAGTGGCCGTGCCTTAGCAGAACAACCTGGAGGACGAGAAAACAGGTTTCATGTAATATTCTCAGTGGGCCTGAGAACGCTCGCTAAGGATCAGATTCTGTCGAGCTTTTCTTGTTTGCTGCAATTTACTTGTAGTAAATTACTTGAGCAGTAACAAAAAAGAATGCTCTCCACGTATCGAAGACAGACACGACTATCTCCGTCCAAATCCAAGCATGACCTGTTTTATCACACAGTATCACGCAGGCACGCCAGAATGTGCGGCATGGCGGCGGCAGCTTTTGGCACCGCTTCGAGTTCATGAGCAGCAACCACTATGTCTCGCTTACTCGGTGCGCTGGTGAGCTAGTATCGTTCCCTCCGCTCGACTTCGCACTGGTCGGATGGTGATCTGTAGAAGTTCACTCCGAGGTTAATACCTTCCCATTCTTGACAGTTGACGATGCAACAGAACCGTTGACGGCGACATTTCGAACGCATCGAGGCTGCACTGCCGGCTCCCGGTTTCAACATGCTTGGACAAAGGAAGCATTACTAGCTTGCGGCGAGCTCCGGTCCCCGGGGTAACGTTGTGCGGTGGTGGCTACAGGTGACACATTGAGTCGTGACCACGCGAACGCACAAATCACAGCACCGTGCAGAGGTAAACAGTCGCCCGAACAGGTTTGTTATTGTGCGAGGCCGCTGGAATTGTATTACTCAGACACTATATCGCCCGCCACCGGAGGGCGCCACGATACATTCAAAGCTTCGGCACAGGAGGCCTATCTGCTAGGGACACCCACTGCCTGGACATCGGTGGTTTGAATAAGTTTTAATGCGAAAGCATTGACTGTCCCATGGAGCGAGCCGACGTGATCAGCTGCACCAAACGGCAGATAAATTCCCGAAGCCGCGATCTGAGGCATCCCAGCTTTGAAACCACGCAAAAAGCCACAAAAAACAGCAGTGAAATAAAGCCGTCGCGTGTCATTTTTAATTAGCGGAACCCCAAGGTGCTGTGTGCCCGCGCCGGAGCAGAAACGGCTGAGGCGCCGAGAAGATCACATGCGGCCGCGGCGTCGAGACGGTCAGAAGCGACCTTGGTGCTGAGGAGATCAGAAGCGGCCGCAGCGCGAAGAATGACATTCATGCTTTTGAATTCACAACTCATAAGAAGTGCTGAGGCGGTACCTCAAGCCTTTTTCTCTCCCTTTCTCTCAAATATATTTTGCAAGCACTCAGTTGCATCTGGTGGAAGGGTTGAAAGTCCGATGTGTTGAGCATGATAAAGTCTTACCATACTTCCACACTTGACAGCAATGTCTGTGGCTCGCTGCTAAGAGCGAAGGGCAGGAACCTTGGAATTTCAGTTAACAATATATATTTAGGGGTTTAAAGATGTTGGGTTAGTTTTTCTATTTTGTATTTTATTACCTGTGTGCTACAAATGACTCAGTTGTAGTTGTAACTAATTAATTCCTCTCTGGTTCCTCTGTTTCTCCCTCAGTGCACAACAGACCGCAGATGTGTCATCGGCCGGTAAAAGAAAATTGGGCAACCAGGTATGCTTTCTTCTATCCCTTATCACTGCAGTACAAAACCTGGAATTTTGGTGGGATGAGAAATCTTTCAGTGTCTATCTTTGTTACAAAAAGTTTTACTACTACATTGCACAGATTTGAGAGTTCCTAATGTGTTGTCAGACATTTATGCTTTGTGAGTAGCAGTGAGTTACTGGCTGCATTAATGATTTATAATATTAAGAATTTGGTGGGTTTGTTCGGAATTGAACGACATTGTTAGTGATTGCATTCTTTATAAGCCCTGTGAGCTTACAGAGAATTTTGCAAAGTTATCAGTGTGCACAAGTGAGCATCTAGTGCTGTCTGCCAAGGCATGAGGCATGGCTCTTGACATTAAATTGCTGTCCTATTGCGCACCTCGTCGCTCAGTATTTTTGCATCAGCAGCACGTCATAAGATGGCTGTCAGCAAGTGATCATAACATAAAGTTGATGAAAGATCCACAAGAAGCATTCTGTTTTCATTTCAGCTTAGCTATAATGTAAATTCCATGGTATGGTCTCGTTGTAATCTTAGCCTGTAGCTGGGGGTTTGTTCAAAAACCCAAGCAAACTTTCTGGGCTTTTTGTTATTTTAACAAAATCGCATGTGTACTGTCTGCTGACTATAATTACTTAATTTCTTGAGCACAGATTTTAATTGATGCTTAACCCAAACTGCACTTCTTTCATTTTTTTTTTTAGAAAGGCCTGGTGTCTAAAGATAACTTGTGCACTGTCATATCTTTCGCATTTTCTTGATATACTGTTCTTAGATGCATTTTCTGGATAGTTTGTTCCTAGACACACAAAGCAGGTTAAGAGAACACATAGTTACCAGAGCAAAAAAAGAAAAAAACATTTGTCATAGAAGTATGCTTTTTAGGGGATATCTCTATCACATTGTTTCTTTCTTAAATTGATATATGTATTAACTTTCTGGGATAATTCTAGTTGGTGTGCACGCTTGCTAACTTTGCATGATCGTTTGCTTTTTGTTTGCATGTGTGCATGTTTGCTTCATGTGCCTGCTTGGCAAACAGGCATGACTTGCTGTCTCACAACATAATGCATATGCTAACAATGGAAAAGCTGAAGACAACACCTGCATCTTTTTCTGCACTCCACCAAGTTGTGTTGGCACTTTTGGAAAGCGCTTGCGTGGCTGCAATATTGAATGACTAAAGAAAGTATTGTTTCTGTTTTGTTTTGCATATTGGGTTGCCACGTTGCCAAGCATTTGTTTCTCCAAATTCTTTGGTTTCCTAGTCGGTGTTTGCTGTAAGTTACAGTTCTGCATCTCTCCAATTGCGCTGGTTTGCGACGACGCAAATTTGGCAAATACCTTGCATGTTCCATCAGTTAAATGAAGGCATCTAGTCTGATGATGTCATTGGAGTATACACTATGGGCCCTTTACTTGTTCTAAAGGGGCCATAGTGTATCTCTTGCTTGCGCATTGGCTTATGGTTTTATCCCTTACATCCAGTAACCTTGGGCATTTCTCACCTTCTCATGTAGACTAAATTGAAGCAGCTCCTCTTGCAGGGTATTGGCCAAATCACTGAGCGTCCCATGTTTACGCATTTGTGAGTTAATTTCAGAGCCAAGTTTTTACTGATACACATTTGTCCGTTTTTATGTCTGTACTGATGGGTGTGAAGTATAGCTCAGTTATAACGATCTACTAAACAGCAAAATTTTATATATAGTGGAGGGATTGATGTCCACTATTCCTACTTACACTGCTAACCATCAGCACAAAAGCCTGCCTCAAGTATTACAGAGGAGTAGTTAGCAAACCCTCTAATCATGTAAAGTGAAAACGTCAGTCGGGTGGCCAAGGAGGGCATGTCACCCGGTTGCCAACTTTTGCCGACCTGGGTATTTGGCTCCTAAACCATGAGCATAGCGGCGATGAAAAAGAAAGCAGCTTTCTAACCGGTGGCAATTGAAAGATTTATTCCAAGCAATGACTGGTTGTGATATCCGATGAATGCTGGCTTGTTGTGCCTCAACTAGCTGAGCATATTGCAGCTCATTTTGTAGGACTAAAAGAAAACTAGCTTTTTTCTATGGACTTTTTTGTGCCCTATTAGGGACTATGTGTGCATGAGCATTAGGTTCAGGTTGGTTAGTTAACGCTGTCGACACCTTTGTGATATTGCGGCATTTAGAGCTCAGTTATGTGAAAAATTAGTGTGGTGAAGTAACCTTTGGCCCTTGCTGACTTGTTTTATCACTGGGCTATCTGTAAGTCATCAGATAACAGAATATAGGTCAACAGTTTGTCATGCAAAATTGTCCCTCGTGCATTTTATTTTTCTTGAGTAGTCATTAGAAATTTGTTAGTACTAATGGACAAAGCATTTTTTGCTTTTGTAAGCCAGATTTGTATAATTTTTATGAAATGAATTGATTATATTATTAGAAGATTTATTAACCAAGTTAGTCACACATTCTACAATTCCAGCTGGAAATAATCTGGAGGTCTGGTTTGGTTGTGTGCTGTAACAAAATATTTTCTGACATTTGAAATTTAAATTTTGCAACATCATTTTAAAACTTAAAAAATCATGTGCACACTTTGCTCAGTACCCGATTGATAGGAAGGATTCTTCCCTGTTGAATAAAAAAATTGCTGCCTCATAATATGCATGAAATTGCTTTTTGAAGTCCATTTTAAGCGAAGGAATAGACATTGCACGAATATTTCTATTCAGGTTCTTTCCCATGTTTTCAACTTGCTCGTCTAAATGGTGTGGAGGTTTGGGCTGCACAGTATGTCTTGGGAACTGCGGTATTATATATTACATCGAGGCTTTATTTAGCACCTTTTGCATTTTCGAGTGCCAGTTTGCTTGCCTGCATGAGTGTGCAAGAAAATAGTCTTGAGGCATGATGCTTAGGACTTGCTATCCTTCACGGTATGGTGGGGTTACTTTTGCATGGAAAACATAGGCTGTGGTTGTGGGCTGGTGGTAGTTGGAGGCTCAACTGTGTGTTCTTTCTAGAGGCAGCAACAGAAAGAAGAGTGATCTAATGCATATTTCTCGGGAATGAAAAAAATTAAATAATGCAAATGTGAACTTGATGGATTAGCTTTTACCGAGCTGCACCATGTGAATCAGGAACATGATTCTGTCGTGAGTGCAAGACATCAAATGGGGACGCAAGGTTTCTTCTGTTGTCTTTGCCTGTGGTCGCCTAGAACAGAAGTCTTTTGGCTCTTCAGACTGCACTGCATGAATCATCGCACTGTGTCCCGAAACTACTGGCTATTGACTCGTAAGAACGGGAATGGTTCATGCATGTAAATCACCAGCTGGGCCTAATGTCCTTGGACAATTGAGGCAATGTTGCAGTGGAGAGTATGCTTGTCTCGAATTGCAAGCTGTTCTTGCCTGTCCATACTTGTCTAGAACAGAAGCTTTAATTTGCTCAGAAAGAGAAGTGGTATTCAATGTTCGTACAATAGATTAATGCGGTGGTGGAGAAATTGCAACAAAGAACAGTTTCAGTAGAGGCTCATTTATGTCAGTGTTTCTAGTTCTTGACTTTATTGAGCAGTGCAGGGAATTGCGAGGGACAAGTGCAACGAAGAAACCTCGTAGAACATTCATAAAAAGGAGGTTTTTGTCTACCCCATTCTCCTTGGCGTGCACCGACTGAACAGGTGATTCGCAAGGGGTGGATGTGCATCCACAACCTGGGCATCATGAAAGGTGGCTCAAGAGACTACTGGTTCGTGCTCACATCCGAGTCTATCTCATGGTACAAGGATGAGGAGGCAAGTTCCCTGTCCCTTCTTTCTGCTTTGCGTTCTCAATTTTAGCCGTATTCACTCACATAATCCTCACACTTTTTTTTTTTGAAAATCGATGGAAAGTTGGGGTGCGAGAATTATGCGGGAAAAATTTTCCGCAAAAACCTAAAGCTCAAAAAAAAAAAAAAAATGAGGCGGTTTGCAAATTGGGCTTTTTGCGCCGGCAGCTACCTACAAGGTTTGAGAATTACCAATACAGGACTTACCTTAACAATAAAACCACAGGTTCAACACAAAGCAAGATTTACTTACAAACGCAGTCTTGGTTAAGACTTACCTACGTCGCTGATGACGACCTCAGTCCGAATCACCGCTCATTCACACTGGGAGCGGATCCACGTTCGCAAAGCGGTTGCGAACCCGGTTGTATAAATATCCAGTACAATTGCACGCGCACTCGATGACATCAAGTGCGCGTGCAGTTGTACTGGATCTTTATACAACCGTATTTGCAACCGCTTTGCGAACGCTTATCCGCTTCCAAAGTGAATGAGCGGTCAGTCCTAGCATCGCTGGTCGTTGCCCCTCGTCATCACCTCCCGGTTTCTCGACGGCCGCGGGTTGCGCAAATGCCATCTAGTTGCGCGCACGCGAAACGGGCTCAATGACAGTGTGACTAGCGTCTGAGAGATGGCGCTAGGCTGCCTAGGGCGCCTGGAGCATTAAACGGCGCCGTGCCGCTCTACACAGAGCGGCGCGGCGCCGGAAAATGCGGCCGGTGGAGAGTGCGTGGATCATGCGGGTTTTGCGAGCAGGCGACTTTCGCCGCTGCAGTTTTGGGGGTGTGAGGATTATGCGAGGAAAAGGAAAATCCAATTTTTGGTGGCTCACATTAGGGGTGCGAGGATTATGCGAGTAAATACGGTAACCTTGGAAGCAGTTGCGAGCATATTTTCTCGTGGCAATAATCTGTAGAGTTGCTTTGTTGGCCTCTCGCCGTGCCGTTCTCACCTTCTGGTTCTCATGGTCCTTTTCAGGAGAAGGACAAAAAGTATATGCTTCCTCTGGACGGCCTCAAGATCAAAGACATTGAGGCTGGCTTCATGTCTCGACGGAACACCTTTGCCCTGTTCAATCCAGACCAGAGGTTAGTTTTGCTCTTGCCTATCAGCTCTCTTTCTCACTTCTAGCAATGGCTTTCTTGCACCACAGTGCCACATTTTTTCCCAACTTGGCATAATTTATTCCATGCTTGGAAATGTAGCGAGGGTTTAGGGAACGGCTGCTCTATGGAAGTGACCGGTCGCGTGATGGGACGATCGATGGAACATATGATGGGGCGGGCGACCAGTTGGCACGTTGGAATGGGCAACAGATGGGTGTCGATGTAGGTGCGAGTCATACACTTGCCAATGGAGGGCATGACTGATGTCATGCTGAGACAAGCAGTGTGATGTTGATGGGCCAGATCGTAGGACATTCAATGGAAGCAAAAGGACATGACCAACCGATTGACGGGATGAGTTACCGGTGACATGGCAATGCATACAATGCGGTCTGTAATGAAAAAAAAGGTTGTGTTGCAGAAAAAAAATATTGCTGCATTTTTAGCCTAGGGATCAAATTGCCGTATTGCCGCATTCATCGCCGAGAGGAACAATTCTTCATACTTCTGGAAGATTCTTCTTTACTCCTACCCCAAATGATTTGACGCTCGATTGGAATGTTCGAGATAGCAAGTGTAATAGATGAGGAGGCCAACATGACCTTGCCGAGTCAGTCTTTAGAGTGTTCAACGCTCGAACATTCTAGACCGAATGTTCGAGATACTGAGTGTAGTAGCTAAGGTGCCTAGAGCAACCTTGCTGACTCACTCGGACACGTGCGCTACTCAGCTGTCACGCCGATACCTCGCCACTGGCTGCTGCTTCATCGACGCTCATTCTTTCTTTTGTTTCTGGTACAAGTTCGCCGATTAAACCCTTATGTTCAGTTCTACGCTTGTCGATCCTTTTTCATCCGCAACAGTATGCAGAACTGCATTCTACAAGAAACACGGGCGACAATCCCGTTCCTGGCATGTGGCGCCAGATCTTTTCGTAGCATCGCCTTGCCGTCCTATTCTCCCCCTTTTTGCGACAACACGGAGATTACGTGGGAGAGCGTCATTCGGGATGACTCCTAAAGGGTGGTTCACACACTTGGGCTTGAGTGTGACCGCTAGTGAGTTGTGCCTCCTCGTGATTGGTTACGACGAGCAAACAAACTTGGAAGACGCTGGGGCCACCTATCAGGTTGCCCCAGAACCGCGTATAACTAGACCCAAGGTTTTGCAGTATTTGCCAGATCAAATGTGCTTACCGTAAAACCCCGTAAGGACGCCCACCCAAAATGAAAAGATAAATGGTGAAAAACATGGGGTGGGCTATCTTTGGGGATGCCACAGCAAAACTTTATCAAAAATTAATGATAAGCGCCGCTACAAACCACGTGACGCGGGAACTGATATCGCAGATCGCGGACAGGGCAAATTCACGTTTCACGATGCGATAAACACGCGGGAATTAACTACAAACTTCTGTGTCACGCGAAAGGATACCGCAAGTGGCCGACGCAGCAGATTTGCGTTTCACGGTGCGAAGGACTCGCAGAAAACCCGCCGAGAACTCGCATCTCACGGGAACGGATACCGAAGATCGCGGACGCCGCAGATTTAAGTTTTATGGTGCAATAAAGACGCGGGAACCCGGTACAATTTTGCCTCTCACGGGAACCGATATCGCGCGCGCAGATCGCGGACAAAAGTGCGGGAATACGCTACAAACTCGCATGTCACCGAAACAAATACCGCAGATCGCGGACGCAAAATAATTGCATTTCACGATGCAATATGCACGCGGGAACAACTCGCGCGTGTTACTTAAAACTAAAAATCGATATCGCGCGCGCGGATCGCGGGAAAAACACAGTAATCCGCTATCAACTCGGGAACGGATACCGCAAATCGCGACACGCAGCAGATTCATATTTCACGATGCAATATACACAAGGGAACAACTAGCCTGTTACGCGAGCCGACATCGCGTGCAGATCGCAGACAAAAACGCGGGAACCCGCTATGAACTCGCTTCTCGGACAACCGGTACCGCCGATCGCGCCGTTGATGCGCGATTCCCGTCGGACATCGCTTGACGTCCAACGGGAATCAGGGGGTGGGCGATGTTTTGGAATTTTTATGTTACAGGTATTTAGCCAGAAAAACGGGATGGGCGATCTCTCAGGGGAGGGCGCCCTTACGGGATTTTACGGTAGTACTATTTATGGGAAATGGTTGCTCACAACATTGTCAAAAGATTTTAGAGCCCACGGCGAAAGAATGACGCAGAAAAAAAAATGAGCCAATGTATGCAAAATGCAAGTGTTCCAGGGCCAGCCGATAGATGGTGCCAGCTTTTCTCTCGTTGCGAGCGATCACTAGGGCGAGGGACGTGCTTGGCTACACTCAAACACGAGTGCGGGAACCAGTCTTTGCGTTGTGCGTTGCTTGGCGCGAATGTTTGATGGGTGGCCAGCTCTGCCACTTGTGACCGCGCCGCAGCACCCCTTGCTTCGCACGGTCCCGAAATCTGCATTAGCCTAAAAGTAATTGTGTTGCATGTATGCGTAGACGGCGGGAAGTTAGCCGGCCCCAATGGGCGTCTGGTGTCTCCGCCGTAGACCAGAAATGTTCCCGGTGCGGTACGACTGCTACCGTATTTACTCGCACAATGAACATACTTGCGTAATAAATGCATCCCCCAAGTCGGCTCTCAAAATGTCGACTTTTTTTCACTCTCGTAATAAACGCACCCCCAACTCGGATGTCAAAATTTTTACCCCCTCCCCCACGCGCGCGAAATGAACACACTTTTTTATCCTGGTGCAGCGAGGTCGTGAGTGGGCGAACAAAACGCCTTGCAAAAGGCGTTAAAAAAATAAAAAAGATCAAAGGCAAGCAAAAAAAAAACAAAAACATAAAAGTTTTTTTTTTTTTTGCACAGCGCAGTTAGGATTTTGGGTTGCGCGCTGCGTGCAAGGAGATAAGAGAAGCAAAGAAGCCCTCGCCTAAGCAAAGCGCGCATAATGAAGGCATCCTGCCCTCGCCTCCTCCTCGCACTTTTGAAAGAGAAGCTAGAAGCCCTCGAAATGAACGCACTTTTCTATCCTGGTGAGCGAGGTTGCGAATGCATGGGCATAGGCAATTAAAAAAGCTTGCAAAAAGCGGCAAAAAAACCAAAAAAACCCACGGATTAAGAGAAAAGTAAAAAAACAAAGAGGAGCTTTTTTTTTTTACACAGTTTAGTTTGGTTTTGGGGTCGCGGGTTGCACGCAAGGAGATAAGAAAGAAAAGCGGAGAAGCGTGGGCAAACAAAACAACTTGAAAAAAGCAAGAAAAAAAACAAAAACAAAAAAACATTGAAGCAAGAAAAAAAAACATGGAGAGGAGCATTTTTTTTTTTTTGCGCGTCGCAGTTTGGTGTTTGAGTTGCGCGCTGCGCGCAAAGAGATAAGAAGTTAGGTCGATTTTTCGCGATAAAAGGTTCGTTCATTATGCGAGTAAATACGGACGCAAAAATTTTACTTTGCGTAATGAACGCCCCCCCCAACTTTGCATCGATTTTTCGGGAAAAAAAGTGTGTTCACTCTGCGAGTAAATATGGTAGTCTGGAGTCTTTGAAGTGCACTATGCGGTAGTGATCCACGACCGCCTTATGGTATAGTGCTCGTCCAGATCAAAACGAACAGGGCGGTGGGGATTGCGGCCAGGATGCCCGGGTTTCGCAGCACGAACTTTCGCTCTACGTGCTCAGAGTTCTGACATGTTAGCACGCTCGGCTACCGACACCCTCGTGTTAGCTTCCGTTGGAAGCTTCCGTTAGCATTCGTTAGCAGCGTTGGCTTCCGTTCTGCATTAAGAGGAGGGCAGGAGTTAACCGACGGTATGTGCATGGCTTTTCTTTTGAACAGAAGGAATGTATACAAGGATTACAAGCAGTTGGAGCTGTCTTGCGAGAGCCAGGAAGAGGTAGACTCGTGGAAGGCGTCCTTTCTCCGGGCGGGGGTGTACCCGGAGCGAGCCCAGAGTGCGGCCGGGGACGGAGAAGGGGTTCCGACGGCAGCGGGTCGGAGGGCAGTGGCTCCTCGATGGATCCGCAGCTGGAGCGGCAGGTGGAGACCATCCGCAACCTGGTGGACTCCTACATGCGCATCATCACCAAGACCTTCCGCGACCTGGTCCCCAAGATCATCATGCACCTGACCATCAACGACACGAAGGAGTTCATCTACTCGGAGCTGCTGGCGGCCCTGTACGCCTCGGGGGACCAGACGCAGCTAATGGAGGAGAGCCCCGAGGAGGCCCAGAAGCGGGACGAGATGCTGCGCATGTACCACGCCTGCAAGGAGGCCCTGCGCATCATCGGGGACGTGTCGATGCAGACCTCGTACCAGCCGACGCCCCCTCCCGTCAAGGACGACTGGCTCAAGATGCAGCCCCCGGACTCCCCACGGTTAGCCTTCCTTCCCGGCTTTCGGTTGGGGCACCAGCGTACGGTCCTCAAGAGGCAGACCTAGGGTCGAGACAACTACATCTAAACTGCTAATGTGCTTAATGGCAGTGGGGAGTGCTCAGCTTGAAACTGAAAGCCCGCCTGAAACAGGAATTTATGGCGAACGGCGTAGTAAACGAGCACGAGAGGACTGTGGTCCGCAGGGTGCATATGCAGTGAGCGTCGAATGTCGTCGGAGCGTTAAGAGGGCACTTGTTTTCTGTGCAGGCCGGCCCCTCCCTCCCCGGGGGTCCCCGGAGGAATGTGGGATCTTCCCGGGCACCCCCCAGTCCCAGCGGCGGCCAGCCGGCCAGCCCCAGTGATCCCATCGCGGCCAGAGGCGGCGTCGGGGGGCCAGCGTCCCCCCCGGCAGCCCCACCCAGGCCTATCAGTGCCGCTTTCCAGGCACCCCTTGTTCCTTCGTGAGTCCTTCCTTCCTCTCCCCTTATCTTGCTTTGCTGCCCGTGGGCACAGGAAGTATTTTGGATTTGAGAAAGGCTCTGGGCACAGCCAAGGACAACTTTGATGACACATTTCCCTGCTTGGGCATTGTCTGTTTCAACTTCACTTGGAGTTTAAGATGGGCACAACCTAACATAGACTCTTTTTTCGAAAGTCCCCCTTTCCAACACATTCAGAGCCCAAATCCTATGCTCTGATGGCATCATTTAGATGGGCCTTCACATTATTGTACAGTAATCCCTCGTTATAACGAAATCGCTTTTTCCGAATTACCGCTTTCATCGAAGTTCAACGTGGTCCCGTTCCGAAATGCACGCATTTTGAACCGGATTATTCTAAGTGTATCGGTGGCCAACCATTCTTATTACAAAGGTCGCGGTGCCTCAAGAATGCGAGCCTATACGAAGGCGCATGGAGACCCTTGCGTTCCCTCCCCCTTCATCGAGGCAAACGGCAAACTGGGAAAATGGCAAAAGAGAACGAAGGGGATGCGGGGCAGAGCGCCGCTTTCGATGATGATGCGCCGACGCAGGCAGGGGGCAGTGGGGCTGCGTCCACGTTCCGATGCTACTCATAGTGCCTGCGGCCGACGCTGTCCAACTCCTGTCGGAATAGGATCATGGGAGCGATGGAGCCCGGAGGAGTGTGGAGGAGATCATCCCTTCGGGAGCCCCCGATGCGCACGCCTGAGGGGTACACGCACATGTGTGTCGGATGGGACAGTGGGAGTGTTTACCTAAAGTCGCTTAAAGCGCGAAACACATGCGCGTCAAAACTGTCCGATCCGGCGTGCGAACTGTCGGAAAGATGGCTGCTCCGAATCGCCGCACAAGACGGTTCGAGACACATGGCTTCCGGCGTGTCGTGGCGTCGCTCCGTTCAGCTCCGCCCAGTTTCGGGTACCCCTCTGCCAAATGGATGGATGGATGCTAATAGCTGTATCTATAACGAGCGGTAGCTCGCGCCACCCAGTCTAGAAAACTAAAATACTCCCCTTGCCCTTCTTGGTTTTTCTGACTTTATAACAAACACAATATTTTTATTACATTCTATTAAAGTGTGCGTGTGTAAAGATTTTCGGTGAGGTTACTTTTCTGCTCAACATGACTTAATCGCGATGGACCGCAGCGCACCTTAGGAGCCATCCCTGCGAAGCGAGCACGGCGTACAAATCACGTGACTACGCACACCGCGCATTGCTGCGTCTCTCCCGAAGTTCACGCGACATTGGAATGGCTCGTAGCATCCGCTGTTGTTCATTGTAAGGTGAAACGGAGTACATTCGGGTTTCGACGGCCTCGATCGGTCCCAGAAGGCCGGCTTGCTATGGCGCGCGAGATCAGTAGCTTGTTTTGCGCGCACGAGAAAACTCGATGGCGTCCATCTCCTTCACAACGACGACTCGCGTCGCATGACTCACCGCGTACCGCCACATCTGTGTGTAGGCATTGCAAAAGAGGGGGAGATCCTTTTCCCCGAACTGCCCGAACCACGAAGCGCCTCCTCGCCCGATCGGTTCAAAAGTCACTTGACAACATGACCTTCGCGCCATCCGCCCTGCCATTGGCTGCGGCTTTTCGAAAATCTGACAGCCGTGCGGCGATATCTGACAAGTTGGTTGCATGCTGGCTCTGGACGGAGACTCTGTCCGACGCTTTGGTGCGACGAAAACCCTTGCCTCTGAACATCGTTTCGGCGGTTCGCACGTCGGATCGGACAGTTTTGACGCGCATGTGCCTTGCGCTTAAGTCTGCGAGGTTGAGAAAAGTGGCCGGTCCAAGTCCAGAATCGCCAAAGAATTCAACACTCCGGCATCGGCTGTTTGACACTGTCCACCATTATGCACTACAAGCAAGGCATGCTGGACGGGTTCGAGAAGTTCCTTGTGAAAGAGAAAGAGCGCCCACAACCCGAAGATCAGAGATCGCCAACTGCTTTGCGAACGTCAGATTTTCTCTAGCGAGCATGTTTGCCGAGCTGGTGCACGATTACCAGAGCTGCAACGATCTCTACAGGAGTATGTGCAAACATGTTGGCAAAGCCACCGAGGATAACTTTGATTTGTTCGAGCTTGTCGATGAGAACGTTTCAGTTGTTGCTTCTGTCACGGAGGCTGCGATTGTAAACCTTGTGTGCGGCCAGGGTAAACACGAAGCGACGTCGAAAAAGCACCTCGGGAAACGCCGACAACCGTGGATACGCTGAACATCCTACGACTGCTTCGAAACAAAGCGGAGTGCAGCGTCGGTGACAGTGTTCTTGCGATGCCTGGAGGAGCTCGAGAAGAACTGATGCCCGTATTAAATTATCGGCAAACTCCACTTAATTATTTTTTAGGGGCGAAGCTCCTTAAGGCGTGGGTCTGTCCCTCCTAGTTGTGGGTATGTAGCCACTTCGAGGTTTAGTTTATGAATGGCTCAAGAGATGGCGTGTTCCGGAATTAACTTTATGTAGAGATGACA
The DNA here is from genome assembly GCA_037355805.1 of Ixodes ricinus. Taxonomy (NCBI): domain Eukaryota; kingdom Metazoa; phylum Arthropoda; class Arachnida; order Ixodida; family Ixodidae; genus Ixodes; species Ixodes ricinus. The sequence goes on from JAZHYW010009128.1 coordinate 101,454, forward strand.
GATGGCGCTTAAAAGGCACTCGCTCTTGGCGCTGCTCGTAGTTTAGCTGGATGGAGGCAGTAGACAAGGCTGCGGAGCGGAGAGCGCGCAAGGCGGCGGCAGCGCGCGCTCGCAGACAGAATCCAGCCGTGCGAGAGCGAGAGGCCGAAGCATGTCGTCAGGCTGCGCGTCGACGCCGCCAAGATCCGGCCGTGCGAGAGCGGGAAGCCGAATCGCGTCGTCAGTCTGCTCGGCGACTCTGCTCGGCGACGCCGCCAAGATCCGGCCGTACGAGAGTGGGAAGCCGAAGCGGCACGGCAGCGTCGCCAAGATCCGGCCGTACGAGAGCGGGAAGCCGAAGCGGCACGGCAGCGGCGCCAAGAGGATCTGCAGAACGTCAGGGAACGGGAAGCGGCAAGAAAGCGCGCGTATCGGCAGGCAGACCCCGATGCAGCGAGAGCTCGTGAGGCGTCTGCAAAACGCATCAGGCGAGCTCAGCCCGAAGGTGCCGACGCGCGGTTTAAGCGAGACTTTCTAGACGTTTCGTTCGGCCATAGCTGTGGTGTGTGTGATAGATTGTGGTTTGTATACACACACACACAGTGTTTCTCACGTCTTTACATGGCGATGAGTGGGCGAATTAACGGAAGAATCGCTGGTTTACCGACGATTCACTCCGGAGCTTCGCCCACTCATCATCATTCACCACGTGGATATGCTGCGACTTTTTACTCGGTAAAGCAGCCGCTTTACCGAGTAATCAGCCATAACCGAGGTTTGGTTGATTAAGTATACATACAGCCAGAATGTTCCTCAGTGTTCCCGTCCACCTTCAAGGCTGCTGGCGCTGCTTTTTTGGTTCTGTCGCTTTTATTGAATTACCGATTGTATCTAATTTTTTTGCCGTCCCGTTGACTTCGTTATAACCAGGGATTACTGTATTAGTCTACAATTTCTTAGGTTACATTGTGGCATGACTGTGAGTCTACGGGACGTCAGTGCTTTGTCGCGTGCAGAGCTATCCCTTGAATTAATTACTACGCTTCGTACGAAGCCCAAACCTCCTGGTGACTCGCAGTCATAACTCAACGTGAGCCCTCTTTGCATAGCCATACTCTAACTGTACTGTGTTAGTAGGCCTCAACAGTTTTATCTGGACTAGGAGAGCTGAATTTCTATGAAAGTGTAAAGGAGACAGCAATGATTTAACTCTATCAAATTGGTTCATAGGTCAAGGGCATGCCATTTAGTCGATTGTGTTGTTTCATCACTGCCATTAGAGCAGAAATTTCGGGTTTTTAGTTACTAACTTTTGAAAAAAGGTCTATAGAGGACCTGTCCAAAAGTGAGGCACTCGCTCTCAGAAATGTGGTTTGATGACCGTGTGTCATTGGTGAGGTTGCTCTTGATGTTTCAAAGATGACGAGGACTGCTGAGGGTGACGAAACGTTATGAGTGATAGAGATTTGTTTATTTGCTTAATTCAGTTTTAGTTTTACAATCACTCTCTCGAAACAATAAAAAGCTTTTTGGAAAGGCGATTTTCAAAACATGTGCCATGAAGTCTGCTTCAGGCCTGCTGTGAGCTTGATGTGTGGTGACTTTTCCTTCATTTTGACTAAATCAGAGAATATGCTTCATCATCTGTACAAATATGCTCCAGGTATAAAGTTATTGACCAATGCAAATGGTCTTCTTAGGTGGCATGTAACAGGTAGTTTTAGAGGTTTCAAAAGGGGGCCTCCTCTTGTACCTTTTGTTTGGTTGTACTCGGTGGTTCCCAGGTGTGCAAAACAATTGGGATGCAATATATCTTTAGTTCTATGTTCAATAGATAGTGCTACGGTTTTACTTGGCATTGCAATTTGTAATGTATTTATTTTCAGTTGTATACATATGAAGCTTGTTTTGTGGGTTCATAATATTTTAGATTGTCTTTGTTTCAAGTTTTATCTATTTTACCCTTGTGTGCTTACCTTTTTTGGCTCCTAATTCTTTTTACCTGGTTATTCGTCTTCACAATTTATGGCCATACTGTTGGAAAGTTTGGATGCATTGGTTTGTGGGGAAGCTGTGCAGAACTTCCTTATAGGGGGATTTTGCTTTTTTCTGTCATTTCCACAAATTCCTCGATTATATTGAATATGAAAGCTCTGTCCTGAGACAGAAAACTGCTTCCATAGGCCATTTCCTATATGCTTTTCAACGGCACTAAGGGTTGGTGATGTGGCCATCTTTTTTGTTTGCAAATTTACCTATAGGAAACTACTCCCAAGCTATGTTTTCAGTTTGTTACTTGTGCTGGGTATCTTGTTTCTGGGATGTGTGCTTAGAAGCGTTAAGCATCTAAAGCCTTTATATTTGTCCTATGCTAGCAACTTTCATGGTGCACAACCTTTGAGTAGCCCTTTGGGGAGGTCCGTTGCATACTTCTGGCACATTCGCCAGACAGATGCCACTAACTCCCGGTTGTGGTTCCACTCTTTCTCTTCTTCCTGTCCCTGCCTACCTGTCCTCTTGTTCACTATCCCGCGACGCCGGCTTCTTCGTGTCGGCGTCCTTGTCTCGCATTTTTTTGCTCCTTTAATTTTCCGTGCCATAATCCCTTCCTTGTGGTTCCCTTTTGTGCTACTTAATTTTTTTTCGTAATTCTCCCCATTTTCTGCTCTCATGCTCGGACATCTAACATTGATTGTTTCGTTTTTTGTGTGCCACATTCTCCCGCTCCCTTATTCCTTCCCAAATCGTTGCCTCGGCTTCATTCGTGCCACTTTTTTTATTATTTTTTTCTGGCGCTTCGTTTTGCCCTTGCGCTTCTTCCTCTTTCTGTCATGCACCGACACCTTCCTCCCTTTCCTTCCCCCTCTTCCCACTTCACCGTCCCGCCGCTCGCCCCAACGCCACCGTCGCCTTCTTTCTTTTTTTTTTTCTCCCCCATCTCGCGCTTGCATCTTCGTAACTTTCTTTTCCGTTCCTGCACCGCCTTCTTCCGTGCCTCTCCCTCTCTCTCTCTTCCGTCCTCACGCTGCCCTCTTCCGCCTTCGGTTGCCCGGCGGGGAAAAACACCAGGCGTGGCTCGTTGCCCAGCGTGCCGCCGCGCGTGGCGCAGGCGGCTATGGACAACATGCTGGACGCCTTCGGCATGCCCATCAACAAGTGAACGGCTTCGACGCCATGGCAGAGGCCCATGTGTCGGCCTGCTTTGCCCCCAACTGCTCCACGTGCTCTACCTCGGCGCGCACCCTGGGCCACGGCAACCTGGCCACCGTCGGGCGCTGCCCCGGCTGCTGCACCTGCTGCTCCGTCTGCTCCAGGGTGGCCGGCGGCCATGCCCACCCCTCCTCCTGACACCCCAGCACCATCCTCGCCTCGCCGCCGACGTCCCGCTCGCTTTGCGTCGTCGGTGGCGGCGGCTTTCTCGTTCGCACCCTGCCTGCTTCGCAAGCTGTACTCCGTCTGGCCCCACGATGGACCACAGCCAAGGCTCCGGGCGTCCTGGTCCAATCACGAGCCGGTTAGGAACCGCGTCGTATATTGCCCCGATAAGCATATTGGTGCTCCAACACGTGCAGTGATAAAGGCGTTGGAGGAATGCACCGCGTCTCGTGATTTGGCCTGGCGGCCCGTAGCCTTGGCACTAGTTCACCATGGGGTTGAGATGAAGTGTGGTAAACTGCAGAATGTCGTCTTTTTTGGAAAATTGTAGTGGTTGAGGGTTTCAATTTGGTTTGAGGAAGTTGAAATCGGATAGGGCTTCATTTTTCAGTGGCCTTTTCAGTGGAAGGTTGAATCGTACCATTTGGGTCTTCCTTGCACTGTGGAGGCCAGGAATTAGGTATTATTTGGTCTAACTTTTTCAAATTGGTTTGAATGTGTATGTACTCAGTATGCACTTTCTTAACCCATGCTGAAAAGAGCAACCTAGTCCTTGTATATGCTATTAGCCCTTTCACTACTGTGACAAGCGTTACTTGTAAGCTTCACACTAAAGTTAATGAATATTGCCTCATATGTGCTTCATGAGTATTCTCGGAAAGGTACAAGTTTATGTTTACAAATATCATATTAGTACGCTTGCAGGCGAGTGGGAATCGTCAACTGTTCGGAGAGGGTTGGTGATTTTCATGCCATGTTTTCCACCTACATAGTCTCAACCCATGCGAAACAAGGCAGGGCAATAGGACTTCCATCCTTCCCTGCCGCTTTAGTCATTCGTTACCTACCTGCATTTTTGGGTGTGTTGACAGGGTGGGCTGGGTACCGGGTGGCGCTTTAATGCTCTTTATTGTCCCACTGATAGGATTTGGGTATTCCTTTGTCCCATCCATTGTGCACTTCCTTTGTAGTTCAGTTGTGTGTATATACCCCACTGTCACAGCATAGCCTCTCGGTTTGTACAGAGGGAACAGAAGTGGCTTGCTTCTGGATTGTACCCAGTTGTAACCTTGGTACCTTCCCATTCACTTTTTTGCCTGTGTCCATCACCCTGAAACTCTATGGTAGCCACTTCACCCCCGCAGTGCCCTAGGGGATATGATCTTTCATATCCTCTGCTTTGAATTCTAGTCGTCTGAATACTCTCTACAGTAGAACCTCGTTGATACGTTTTGAAGAAACCGCGAGAAAAAAACGTATTACCCGGGAAAACGTACGATCCAAACTCACCATTTTCAAGCACAAAAAAAAAAAAAAATAGTCGAGAACGAGATTGAACAGCGTTTAATACAGCGCTTCAATTGCCGAAAGCGTCTATCAGCTTCTGCTGGCAAGTGCCAGCAGAATCGTTCTGCGATGGCGTACCATGGCTTCACGAAGCGCGTCGGTTTCGCGACGCCATCGCAGAACGAAACGAAAAGGGCACGGGCTTCGGCGGAACGCGAAACCGAAGCTGCCAAAGAGCGCTGACAACGCAAAGAAAGAAACAAAGAAATGCCAGATTTGTTCATTTACTACAACCGCGCTACCGCTATTGCTCCCTTGTACGTCATAGTCTAGAGTTACTCTTGCGCACTCTTGCAAACGGTGCTTCCAGCCCTCGGAACGCTCGGAACAGTGCCTCAAAGAGCTTGCTGGAGTTACCGAGAGCGACCCATAATCACGTGTCTACTTCGGAAACGCTTGAAAAGTCGTAAGCGAACGTACTGCTGTGGTGTTGACAACTGAAGAGAACATGCGCTCGCACGGGCGAACGATCGGTAGACAGCTGTATTTGGGTTTCGATTTTTACGCTGCTGCTTCGGTTGCTCGTTACGACAGCATTCGTGCCACTTTCGCCAGCGGTGGCACTTGACAAGAGGAAAGTGAACGACAGCACCAGATGGACGCGCTGTTGTTACGAGCGGTTAGTACGCCGCCGCCGGAGTTGCAATCGCTTAAAATCCTTTGTTATTATTTCATGGGAAAGATTCTTTGACGAGTCGAATAATGAGCTAAGACAGTAAAACCGCGCTGTGTTTTCTGTAAACGACCTTAATCACCCGGACGGCTCTCGGAAGTTGCGGAGAACAATAGACGCAGCGGCGGCATTATCAGCGGGCACTGCCAGAGCCAGACCATCCCGCACGCGCGCGCCATGTATGCCTCGGCGCGCTCGGCGCTCGTTCGTCGAGACCGGATGTTCGGAGCTCCGTTGATTGCCAAAAAACGTATAATCCGATCGACATTTGGCAGAATGTTGAGCGTATTTTCCAGGAAATCGTGTTATCCGGGAACGTATGAACCGGAAGAAAACAGCGCAGCTCTATGGGACGTTTCCCGTGCTTTCACTCGCGAACGTATGAACCGGGAAATCGTATGAACCGGGAACGTATCAACGAGGTTCTACTGT